>PIJE02001893.1:31135-58719 GCA_002895965.2 Coryphaenoides rupestris | reverse complement strand
CACTAAAAGCACAACGTAGTACAGGACATTAATCACATATTGTAGTATGCAGTTAAAATGGTGAGTTTTTACTTAATACGTGACGTTATATACACTCACCTGACGTTAATGTTAGGTGAGTTAGGTTATCAACGTTGTTGTTGGAGACTTTTGTCTTATTTTTAACTGATCCTCCTATGTACAGCGCTTTGGGTACTAGAAATGCGCTCAATAAATTTGAATTATTATTATTATTATTATTATTATTAGTTACCTGTCACAAGACGAGTCTCAAAGGGCTTTACAGGCCAGATTGTTATGGGCCAAACGTGATTTATGACACCCCCCTAGCCCCGCCCCCCTAAGGGCAAGAAACGACTCCCTTAATTAACAAGGAAGAAATCTCGAGGAGGAACCTCAGAGTGGGGGATCCCTCCTTCCAGGGATGGTTCAGAGTGCAATGGGTGTCATACGGGCATTTAAAAACAGGGGTAACAAAGCATGACAAAATGCAAATGACAAAGTGCAAATGACAAAGTACAAATAGTAAATGAAATAGTAATAATGTGATGGGGTGCTGGCTGGAGAGCAAGCTGGTAGCCGTCAGGTGAGGTGGCCAGGTAATGGAGACAACATGAAGGTTAGATGGAGCACAGTAAGCAGGGAACATACAAGTATCCTCAGACCTAGTACCCATCGGCAGCTAGGGTAGGCTAGTGCTAACGGTATTGATTTAGCTGTAAATTAGAGCTGAGGGGCACTCCTAGCAGCCAAAGGCGAGGGTAAATAGGTGTATCAGCAGAGTCAGCCTCCCTGATTGGTGCCACAGGGAGCCCTAAGCTAACGCTAACACTAGCACTACGAGGCCGCCTGGCGGGCCCCCTCTCTACTCTCTCAGGTGTATCTGCCTTTTCTATGGGCGCTGACTTTTCCTCCTCTAGCTGACAGATACGTTTCTCTAAGATTATTATTATTCTCTATTATTATTATGCAGGCAACCTAGCAATTATGAACTCGTACTGTTAACCTTGTAATTATGAATGCTTCAAACCTGTTCTATTCATATCTTTGTTCCACGATATTGGTGTCTTTCAACAAATGTACTTATTGTAAGTCGCTTTGGATAAAAACGTCTGCCTAATGCCCTGAATCTTAATGTAAATGTGTAAATAACACAAACATCGTCAATATGATCTGAGGGTAAAAGCAGGTATCGATTCGGTGTCGGGACACAGGCATAACATTCACACCAAAGTGGATTCACTCCATTTTAGTGTGTCTAAACTGTGTTTCATGGCTGATGTTTCGTAAACCTTTAATACTACGTATCTCCAGACAGAGGAACATTTAACCCGTTTCCATTGGGCCAGAGAGAGCTGTACCTGCAGGAGGAGACCAAGGCACTGTTTTCTCCACTCAGCCAACATGGTTGGCTGAGTGGAATGTGGAGGTGCTAATTATTTTTTCCCCTCTCTTTTCTGTCTCATGCCGAAACCCTCAGCCGTGTTAAGCGTCTCGGTGATATATATACCGCCGGCCTTTCAACGTAACGGCACTAATGAGGTCGCCATTTAAAATTTGTATAATGCATTGTTCCGTCTCAGCCAGCAGGGCTTTCACCGCTCACTTCAGTAGAGGCACAATCTCATCCTTTCCAGTCTCCATTTCCTCACACCAGTTCTTGTGTGGTGGCATTCTGAACGTTTTAAACAATTATGTCCTCTCTAAAAAACGACTTTCTCCTGCTTTTTCCAGAGCAGTTCTTTTTGGCTGGTGTACTGTCAGGGGACAGCACTGTTCTCGCTCTACTTGTTAAAGTATCAGGACATACTATCAAAAGCATTTATTTTTGTGAGGCCCCCAAGTGTAATTAGTGGTGATACTGTATGTGTGGCTGTTTTTGTTCTACCTCAGGACATGGGCTATGAAGGGTAGCAACAGGTTCTGTTTGGTGTGTAGCTCCTGTTTCTTAGACGGTCTTGTGTCTCCTGCAGTCTCATTAAACTGTTAGGTTTCTGGGACCCTCTGTCAACCTCACCTTGTATTGTCAGCCAGGCTACACATGCCTCATGTATCACAATGGCTCGGCAGGGAGGACTGGGCTCGTAGTAGAGTCCCTTCTAATCTCTTGCTCAGTCGAGGCCAAGTTGTCTGGCAACTTGTTCTTCTGTTAACGTTGTTCCAGGCGGCGGCATAATAATAATGACTGATGATGATCGGCACATCAGCACTCCTTGCCACGTTAACTCTCGGAGCATGTTTTAAAATGAATTTTAAAAGGCTGGGAAATGAAACGCTAATGGAATTTAGAGCTAATCTAAATATGCTAATCTCAAAGTACTTCATAAACATTGCCAGCGAGAAACCCTGACGCCCACTCTAGTTACTCACCGTGGAATGCTTTAGCCACAGGGCCGGCTGTAATGACAGACTTGTGCTGGATTAATGTGCAGTTAATTATTTCCATTTGAGCGAGATCCCCGCTGCTCTTTTTTTGCCGTGCACTCAAGCATCTTTTGCTGCTGCTTCTCTTGCCCGTGTGGCTGCGCGAGTGTTTTTTCCTTCATTGTCCTCCTTATTCTACAGGTTTTCTTTTTTTATCGTCCGCCAAAAGACATCCAATTAATATGCTAATGAGCTGATATATATTTATAGCGGCTTAAATTATGCAGAAAGCTTTCAGAGCCTGGTGTGAAATTCGTTGCTCACAGGACTTCAAAGCCTTGCATCGCTAACGAGGCCAGGGCAGATTTGCATACGGCTTTAATCAGCTGAATACTGATTATACTTCATTATAGTTTGAGGGAGGGAGGGAGGGAAGTGGGAGAAGGCGGGAGAAGGTTGACGGCTGCATTTGTCCTTAGTTTCTTTCCTGTGAGCAGAGGGAGTTTGAGAGAGAGAGCGTTTGAGAGAGACTAAAGAATGGAGAGTTGGAGTGGGGAGCCGTTTGCCCAAAACACTCTCAGCGTGCATATCCTAGTGTTGCTCAGTGGAGCGTGAGGCGGACACTGCCGCTGTGTGTGTCTAGCTGTGTATTAGACTGCTCTCTGACCACTGGAGAGTGAAGGGAGGGAGAGCAGGTGGAGGGCTAGGCTAGGGTGCCCTGTGTGTGGCTGAGCCCAGCGCAGACCGCCCCTCCAGCCCGCGGGTCGCAGCGTTGCCGGAATAACGTTTGGCGCAGAAGTGGGTGAGTGTCGATCCTGTGGCTGTGTGGCTTGTTTGACAGTGAAGAGACTTAGTGGCGCTAGTCTGGGCTTCTGATGGCACGGCACATGGTTGGGTTGGAATGGATTGGCAGAGTCGTGGCATATCTGTAGAGGGCATCGCGCGGCCCACCAGATGGACACGATGGTGATTGACTTGGGATCCTGTTGAAGGTGATGAGGGCGTGTGATTTGAGAAGACACCTGCAGCCTCTTGTGGTGGTGGTGGTGGTGGTGTGACACGCTGCCCGTTCAGTTCTGAGTTTCCTCACTGTCTGACTCTCGTCTGCCTCTTGCAGATTCGAAAATGAGTCATCACTTGCAAACGACTAAATGTGAAATGGACAGTGGTGACAGAGACACGGCAGGTGAGTGACCTGCAGCAATTTCTCCCCCCCCTTTTTGTTAGTTTCTTTTCACGCTACGAGGGCAAGTTGTCGGACACCAAAGTTACACGGCTCCATTCAACAGGTTTTAAATTGGAAACGGAAATTAGCATATCTTTTTGGGGGTGAGTGCGGGCCTGCACCAATCTGTTTGGTGTTGTGCACTTGAACTTCTGTTGGGCTCACTCATGATGAAAATGGAAGCGATGGCGCCAGGCCTTCTCTGGTGATTGAACTATTTCTTCCACACGGCGCCGTTTTGGTCACCGGCGTCTTCTTCACTCTCTGGTGTTGCTTGACTAAATCTGTAATGTCCACTAATGAGCCAAGATTGGATTATTCAACGCTGCATGCGGTTTAACACTTACGCATTATTGTGTGATGATTTAGATGGGGGGGACATTAATATTGCATGATGTTAAAATTCCATAGAATATCACCCCCGCCCACATTTGAATATCTTGTAGAATTTATTGTAATTTGTCTGTTTACAGATTAGTACAACTATAGCACAACCTTTATTTTAAATGCTCTTTTTGTACGTTTATCTAAATATAAACGAAAGTGGATGGATAAGACTTGAATTAAACCCCAGGTGTATCTTGTAAGATAAGGCATGGGAAAGAGGTGTTTCATAACTCTGAGCTGAATGAATAGTTCAAACGGCAGCAATGTTGTTTCCCATATCCCCTATTAGAATTCAGGAATCGCTCCTGTTTTCTACTTAATGACGTTATCACCCGTCTGTCCTCAGGAGCCCAGACAAACGGACTGGACTTTCAGAGGAACATGCCAACCACATGCGCAATCACTAACGCACACGCGCAGGCGCTCCTCCAACAGGTAATGCGCACACACGCACATGGCTAGACATGGGTGTCACATTTTATAATATATATTATAGGGCTGCACGATTATGGCCAAAATGATAATCACGATTATTTTGATCAGTATTGCGATCACGATAATTTATCACGATTATTCATACATTTTAGGGACAACATCTTTTTATTGCACTTTCACGTTTAAATGAACAACACTGCTTCCACTTCCATTGTTTTGCATCAGACTGGTCCTTATCCCAGTGCATCTCGTAGAAGGAAAATATAAATAAAATGGTCACGCTTTTTACCCAACTTTTTTTTTTTTTTAATTGTATTGCTCTGCGGCGCAGACACAACTCTAACGCTCTTTGCATGTGATTTGTTCTCGGTTAACATCGCTTGCCCTAAATCCAAAAAAATTCCGGACAACGGATGATGATCCTTTTCGAGGGACGAGCTCCTCGCCTTCTGCTCCTGACATTTGATTTACCTTTCACACGACACCCGTGACTGTTTGCTCTCTGTTCTGTTGTCTCTCTCTCGCGAACGATTCATTCAAAAGAGCAAATCTTTTGGGTGAACGAACTGAACTGAATCACTTACTGGAAAGATCTGTTAATTTCTCAGTTCAGTTGAGCTCTCGAACGGATCTGATCAGCAGCGAGCGTGCAGGGAGGGGGAGGAACTGCTGCGAGCGAACGTGATTCGTCGTGATCAAAACAGATGTTCATATATTAACACATTCCTAAAAGTATAGGCTAAACGCTGTACTAGATGATAGAGCCAGTTTGTGCATTTTGGCGTTTAATTTAGAAGATACAAAGGTTGTTTTATATAGTGTTGCTCAAATGGTGGTACCTGTACCCATAGAGGTACTGAAAGATTGTATGGAGATTTGTTACTTTTGTTGTTGTTGTTTATGAACTATTCTAAAGTAATTCCACTTTAATACAATTAATTACATCTGAATACCTCCTTAGAAAAGTACCAGTTCTGCTGTGCTCACGTTCGCTCGCGGCAGTCCCTCCCTGCACGCTCGCTGCTGATCACTGAGTGAGTCGAACTCCGCAGTACGCAGTCGGAGCGCCGCCCAAGCACTGAACAATTCGGTGAACGAATCTTTTGAACAAATCTTTTTAATGAACTGATTCGAGTGATTCATCACTACTACTAATACCGGCATCGACTGCAGACAGAACTTTTTTGAGGCTTCCGCTGCAGGGTGCGCGCATGACACCTCCCATCTCGTTCTCCCCCTGGTGGTTGGTTGACTGTTAGTTGAGGAAGTGCTTGATTTGATATGCAGCAGAGCACGCATTTTAAACGTCAATATCGCTGACGATCATGCTCATTTAATTGTGCCGGCCAAAATCGTGATCGCGATTACAATTCGATTAATTGTGCAGCCCTAATATATTACTATGTATTAGATTTGATATGTATGTTTTATTATTTGTACCGAATCGTTTATGAAATGCTATGAAGAGGCCTTCATAAAGGCTACAGACAGGGTTATGACTGTAGCTTAATTGTTACAATGGACGTAACGTATAAAGTTTGAATATGGACATGCTGATGCACCCAACCAGGAAGACTTTATTGAAATTAGCCTGGCTCTCTGGGTGTTGCCTGGCAGCAAGGCAGATTAATCAACCCTGTATGCTAATTAGCTGCTTTGCGGTTGCTCGGAAACAGATGTCAGAGAATATGCAAATCTATGCAAAATTGACATGCACTGCATAAGTTATTTTAATTGGCATCTCCACTCATCCCTCCCTCCCCTCAACTTCCCTTGTCTCTGAAGGCTGCAGTGATTTATTTTTTTTTATTTTCACTTCCTCACTTAATAATATAATAATAATTTTCTCTCCTCAGAAATAAAAACGCCTTGTGCAGAGAATCTTGTCATCTTCCCTTGCCAAATACTATTGGGACGGAGGCACAGAATTCGGCCCTTCTCAATTAAACCGGCCCAGCGCCTCGTTTGATTAAAACCTCAATTTAATTTAATTATTTTAATATGCCTATGCTATTGTTCGACGTTATGTTATCGACGTGCATGTGTGTCTGTGTCACTGTGTGTGTGTTCTCTCCAAGTCCCCTCTATGATCTGCCCCTACTAGTCGATGTCAGAAGACTCGAGTGCCCCTCCCATCTCGGTCCAGCAGAGCGTGCTGCCTCAGCCCCAGCTCATGTTGGCGGGGGGGCAGATAGCGGGAGTAAGTGACCGGCGGCTTGAACAGCACCCTGGGCTTTCTCCCATTACCCATGACTCCATGGCCTTAGCTCTTCTACCGTGGCGCCGGGCCCCAGGAGATGTCATCCTTCCGGGCCTGCGGTGCACATGTTTAGACGCTGAGGCCTCCCCGGTCCAAAGCGCCATTAAACGTCGTCTGGGTTCCATGGCCTTCATTTTGACCTGGGCTTGAGTGTGGTTGTGAGTAAGAGGTTGTGATGTCAGGACAGCACCCTGTAGACTCTCATCATGCATGTGGTCCAACATCACCTGAGCTGTGTGTCGGTCGGTGGGTGTGGGTGGGGTGTGTGTTCAGTCTTGAAAGGAAGTAGTGAAACCCTGCCCCTGTCGCCCTCTCTACAGTTGACCCTGAGTCCGGCCCATCAGCAGCTGTTCCAGCTCCAGCAGGCCCAGGCCCAGCTCCTGGCCGCGGCCGTGCACCACTCGGCCAGCCAGCAGAGCAGCGCCACGGGAGCCAGCATCTCGGCGTCCGCCACCACACCCATCACCCAGATGCCGCTGTCCCAGCCCATCCAGATCACCTCGGTAAAGGAGCCGGACGGTACCGTACCGTACCGTACCGTACATACAGCCAAATGTTTAGGGGGGGGGGTAGAGAAGAGGGAGGGAGAGAGATGGGGCGGGGAAAACATGTTTTGGGTTGGTTCCGGTTCTTCTTGTTTGTGGTGGTTCTGACTGTTGGTCCCTCCGCAGCAGTTACAGCAACAGAACCTGAGTCTGCCCCCATTTGTCCTGGTGCAGACGGGACACCCCATCGCCACGTCACTGCAGCCCACTCCCTTCATCATCTCCCCGGCAACGCAGGGCCAGCCCAGTACGTACCGGGGACGCAGCCTTTCTAGTGGCTTACGGGGATTGCAGTCCTTCTAGTGGCTTACGGGGATGGCAGAGCTTCTAGTGGCTTACGGGGATGGCAGAGCTTCTAGTGGCTTACGGGGATGGCAGAGCTTCTAGTGGCTTACGGGGACTGCAGTCCTTCTAGTGGCTTACGGGGACTGCAGTCCTTCTAGTGGCTTACGGGGACGGCAAAGCTTCTAGTGGCTTACGGGGACGGCATTCCTTCTTGTGGCTTACGGGGACGGCAGACCTTCTAGTGGCTTACGGGGCCTGCAGAGCTTCTAGTGGCTTACGGGGACGGCAGACCTTCTAGTGGCTTATAGGGACTTCTAGAATATTGCTGAAATTAGAAGTGTTTAGCCCTGTTTTTTTTTTTTTGCCTTGATAGTCTGACCCTAAAAAATATGTACAATTTGCAGCACAATACACATAATGCAAATCTTAAGTGCTACAATACGGATATGAGATGACAATGCTAAGAATTCTAAAGTGCTAAACACTTTATTCCACGGTTTATATTTATGGTTTTTATCCAAAGCGACTTACAAAGAGTACATTTGTTGAAGTAGACAGCAATATCCCTGTGGTTCATAAAGATAAGAATAGAGCCGTTTTCAAGCATTCATAACAGCAAGGCTAATAGAATGAGTTTCATAATGGCTAGGTAGCCTGCATAATACCTGGGATAAGAGCAGGTTTAAACATTGTTCTTTCGTGATACAAGATGCACTTTGTTCACTGGATGCCGGATGTATAAATGACACATCGTGACTGACTGTTGTGTTGTTTTTCTGCCCGCCTAACCCTAACCCTGTCTGGTCTTTGTCTCCCCAGGCCTCTTGCAAGGTCCGAGTCTTTTAACTCCACTACCTCCAAGCCAACCCAACCTCCTAACATTGCCGCAGACCATCTCTCTGGCCACGCAGGTACTTCATTGTGCTCTCCTCTCTCAGCGTGCGCTGCATATGTTCGTTCGTGCTGCCACTGCCGCCGCCACACGATTCCAGGGCCCCTGCCTAACTCCCGTCGTCGTTCTCATTGAAGATTCCCCGTCGAGAATAAGCGATCTCAGAGAGCGACGCAACTCCAGGTCTTCTTTGAAGTTCCTTTTCATGGCGCTACCTTTTGATATGGCTCCTTAAACATCTTCTCCATGGACATTTCAAAGCTTGTCGACGTCGTCAGGATGCTCACTTGGCATTTTTCTTTACCCGTTTTTTTGTTTTAACTGCCATGTGCGATTATTGAGATGAGCAACACAGTTTTTCATGCGATACCACAATATTGACAATGTGGTCCTATTTAATTATTCAGTGCACATGAGGTCATTTTGAGAACCGATCTAGTAATGTTAATGTGGGATTACCTCACCCCTTGAGTCGGCTAAAAGCATTGTAATAACTTCAGAAACGTGGTTGATTGAACACACAGTTCAAGTTTTTTCATATCGCACTGATTTGTTTTAGCAACATGGAGTATTGATCTTTTTGTCGTGCCTAATGAGTCCATGGTTTTTAATTGGCTCATATTAATAACAATAATACTGTTTGGTGGTGGTTTTAGCCTGCAACACCAAACCGCACGTTAGCAGCCACGCCCCTCCTCCCCACCAGCCCGACTCCGCCCAAGCGGCTGGACACGCCCATTCTGGAGGAGCCCAGTGACCTGGAGGAGCTGGAGCAGTTCGCCAAGACCTTCAAGCAGAGACGCATCAAGCTGGGCTTCACACAGGTGGGTGGGTGGCTGTGGGGGATGGGGGTGTGTGTGTGTGTCGGTGGGTGTGTGCGCACACTGTTTGCATTAACCTATCGGCACTGAAAGAATGTTGTTGGACATAATTAAATTATATTATTAAACCGATTAGAATCTTATCATTAGGTGATCTTAAATGTTTATTGTTTTGCACAGTTGCTTTATTTATCTATGAATGAATGAATGAATGAATGAATGAATGAATTAATAAATAAAATGATTCATAATAATGACATAAAAGATCCAATTTACAACCCCCAAACACCATCCGAAGTATAAATGTCCAATTCCACCACTAGATGGCTCCGAGCGATGATCTGAAGTGGTCCACCATTAACACAGTGCATTGTATTCCGTCAGCTGTTGCTCAATGCCGGTGTTTCCTTCCTCGCCCACCAGGGGGACGTGGGCCTTGCCATGGGCAAGCTGTACGGCAACGACTTCAGCCAGACCACCATCTCCCGCTTCGAGGCCTTGAACCTGAGCTTTAAGAACATGTGCAAACTCAAGCCCCTGCTGGAGAAGTGGCTCAACGATGCAGGTTGGTGCCTAAAGGCTGTTCCATACTCCGCGAGACACGAGAACTTTCGTCTCGCACCTAGTGCCCCGCCCACAAAATGACGTCATTTTGTTCTTGCAGACCTAGGTCAGGTGTTCTCGCAAGACGTTCTCGACACATCAGCCCGGCCGAACTTTGTTCTCGCGTCGTCTTGTCCGAGAACTATTGTGTGATTTGTCAATTTGAAGTGGGCGTGGTTAATGCGCTTTCCGCCAGCGCAGAAGTTTCCTGCTGTGGGCGGGGCCTTTGAGGAGTGTCTCGCGGAGTATGAAATGTCCAGGGCGGCGAGAACTTTCTTCTTGTTCTCGCAGACCTAGGTGCGAGACGAAAGTTCTTGCGTCTCGCGGAGTATGGAACAGCCTTAACGCCACAGTGCCACTCTCTGTAGCGTTGTTGTTGGTCCACTCTTATCACACAGCCACCGGGGGGGACGTAGGCAGGAGGTAGGTCTGTAAAACTGGACTGGAAGAGGTGGTGGTGGTGTTGCAGCGGCCTGCGTGTCCTTTACCTCTGTCTCCGTCCCGTGTGCCCGTGCTGTTTGTGCAGAGAACCTGTCGTCGGATCAGTCTCTGTCCAGCCCCAACACCCTGGCCTCCCCCAGCCTGGGCATGGAGGGGCTGAACCGCCGCCGCAAGAAGAGGACCAGCATCGAGACCAACATCCGCGTGGCCTTAGAAAAGAGCTTTCTGGAGGTGAGAGACTCGCCAGGCACGGTGGACAGCAGGTCTCCATTGTAAACAATAACAATCAGAAACATTAGTTTGTCTTGGATGCCCTTAAGAGCAGGCTGCAGTTCACTTTGTGGCCACATGGGGCCAGTAATGAGAAGGAATTCATGATTCTTACAGCTTGTATACAAGCCAAAGACTATGAACTCATCTGACTTGTTGAACTGTCTTCGTGACCTCCGCCAGATGGCGATGTTGCGGCTACAACAATGGCCCTCATAGAGTGTCCGTGCGTGTGTTCATTGGCAAACCGAGACTTAAAGGGCATCTCTGGCTTCTTTGTCCTCTTCAAGCAGAACCAAAAACCTACCTCGGAAGAGATCACCATGATCGCTGACCAGCTCAACATGGAGAAGGAGGTGATCCGGGTCTGGTTCTGCAACCGGCGTCAGAAGGAGAAGCGCATCAACCCTCCCAGCAGCTGCACAGCAGGGGGCAGCACGCCCATCAAGACCATCTTCACTCCCAGCAGCCCTCTGGTGCGGACACACACATTAGCCTCGTATCGCGCACATCATGCTAGTAGCCATTTTAAATGCAGGTTGTACCCGCCGCCATGTTGTCCTCGGCGATTCTAAGAAGTGAGCGTGATCAGAGAAATGATAGTGGAGCAAACGCTACACGCCACGAAAAGTTGTTTGAGTTGTGAGGAAATGTTTGGCAGCCACCCTCTGTGGGTGGTGACGGCTGGTTCAACCTGTGCTGCATTGATCAGTCAACACACCACAGATGTGCATCCCCAGACTCTAACTCGGCCCATGTGAGGCTGCTTAAATCAGCCACCAACCACACACACACACACACGGTCAACAGGCTAAAGAGTTCAAGAGAAGTTGCGCAATGGAGATTTTTCAATAAATAGGCTCGTGTATATAGTAAGAACAGTTAAGTAAACATTTGGCAAGGTCGTGACAGAAGATGGCAGCGGTGCTGGCTTTGAGATCCGTGCTGGCTGTCAATCACTTTACAAATATGACGCCCACAATATGGGTTCAACAAGAAACAACAATGTCTTGCACTGTCGAGTTGAATACAGTTGAGCTGAATAAAATCTAAGCGGGGTTTAGGTCATCCGCAAGACCTGCCCGTGCCTTCCAACGAATGACAGGGAGATGCCCCTTGAGCGCTGTCTTGTCTCTGAATGTGGTTCTCCTTCCCCCCCCCCCCCGCAGGTGGCCAGCACAGCCAGCCTCGTGAGCAGCCCCACCCTGAACACACCCACCACCCTGACTGTAAACTCAGTGATGCCTCTCAGTAGCACCAGCGTATTCACAGGTGCGTGTCTCTATGAAATACATGCAATTAATTATTGGTGTTACTATTATTACTACTTCTATGGGTAATTCAGCCTGCTGCGTCGCTTCCCCCCCCCCGACCCGTGAAGGTACAACAGTGGGCGTGACCAACACGCCGTCGGTCATCTCCACCACGCCCATGGTTACCACGGTGACCAGCTCGCCGTCGCTCAGCCCGTCCCCGGTGAGCCTCCACCCGGAGACCAGCAAGGCCGCCGGCGGTGGCCAGGAGCACATCGTCATCACCCCCACGTCCCTTGCCGCCACGCTGGGCAGCGGCGGCCAGGTGATGGTGTCCGCCTCGGGGCTGTCGGCCGCGCTGCAGAGTGCCACCCAGCTGCCCACCAGCGCCAGCTTTGCAGCCATGGCTGCGGCGGCCGGCCTCAACCCGGGCCTCATGGCCTCCTCTCAGTTTCCGCAGGGGTACGTTGCTGTGTCTGCCTCACACACAGGGTTACGTTACTGTCTCTGCCTCACACACAGGGTTACATAACTGTCTCTGCCTCACACACAGGGTTACATAACTGTCTCTGCCTCACACACAGGGTTGCATAACTGTCTCTGCCTCACACACAGGGGTACATAACTGTCTCTGCCTCACACACAGGGTTACATAACTGTCTCTGCCTCACACACAGGGTTACATAACTGTCTCTGCCTCACACACAGGGTTACATAACTGTCTCTGCCTCACACAGGGCTACGTAACTGTCTCTCCCTCACACAGGGGTACTGTTAGGCGCAGTTTCGAGCGGTCATCTATTGTGGCTGGAGTTCAGGTTCAGGTTCTGGATTGTCTGTAGCAAAGCAGCGAGCTCGGGAATCAATGTGACACAAGGCAGTCTCACCAGGAATGATTCAAAGTTTATTTAGATACATAGAGCCTATATACAGTTTGCATGGGACAAAAAAAGGAACATTTACATATAGACACAACAACTCAACAAGGGAAGCAGACATAGAAACGCCTCTAAGACAGCCATTCAGGGAGCAGGGACAACAAGGCCGTCCATGGAGACCCTTCTGTCCCCACACCCCAGACAGCCAATCCGGAGACGCCAGGACCCCAGGCCCCACGTGGATATGTAACAGACAGACAGACAGTTAACTATCATGGCCTCACATGCCCCAGACCAGGAAGCAGGGACTGCAAGGTCTCCGGTTGAGACCTTGCGTGGGACCGCCAGTCCAGATAGAAGAGGCAACATGTTCCCACAACAACAGCTGCGAGTGCGTCTCAGAGGCCTCCCGGGGCAAACAGATAAGAGTGAAGCTGACTAGTCACGTAGGTCAAACAGCTAACTAGTCACGTAGGCCACACAGCAGAGTGGAAAGTTACTGGCCCACACGATTAATACATCCACAACTCCCAACAGGTACGTAACTGTCTCTGCCTCACACACAGGGGTACGTAACTGTATCCGTCACACACAGGGGTACATTACTGTCTCTGCCTCACACGGAGGTACGTTACTGTCTCTGCTCACCTTCTCACCAGGTGAGTGCTGTGTTGTGTGCTAACTGTCTTGTCTGTGTGCAGGGGGGCGCTGCTCACCTTTGCTCCTGGGGGCCTGGGAGGGGCCCTGGGCCCCGCCCTCATGAACAACAGCACCCTGGCCACACTGCAAGGTGTGTGGAGTGGCAAGTAACTTTCAATTACCCCACCATTAGACACCAGTAATGTATGTGGCACACAGGGGATGCACAAACCTGGGACTCAGGCCTCTCCGGTCCTGTCCAGGTAACCCCGCCCCCGCCGCCTCTAACACGATGTCCTCCGCCCAACAGCTCTGACCTCCAGCGGCTCGCTGCCCATCACCTCCCTGGACGGTAACCTGCTGTTTGCCAACATGACGGCTGGCACGGCGCCCAACCTGGTGCCCAACATGGTGACCACTCCGCTCTTCCTCAACCCCCAGAACCTGTCGCTGCTCACCAGCAACCCGGTGAGCCTGGTGGCGGCCGGGGGCGGCGGCACGGGGGCGCTGCAGCTCACCACCGAGGCCCACCACCAGTCCACCACGGTGGGCATGCCGGCCTCCACCATCACCACCGCCTCCAAGGCCCAGTGAAGCCTGCGCCCTGCCCGCCTCCACCGCCGCTTCCACCGCTCTCGCAGTGCTCATCTCACTGCTCTGTTACCCCCCCCCCCCCCCCCCCCCCCCAAACACACACACACACACACACACACACACACACACACACACACACACACACACACACACACACACGTTGTGTTGTCGGGGGCGTGTCCCGGGGGGGGGGGGAGCGAGAGGGGGTTAGGGGTTGTTTGATATCGGCTCCGTGCCTTGATCACACTTTTTACTCTTCTCCTGGTCTGTTTTACACCCCCCCTCCCCTTCGTTATAATTTAATAGTTTCTGCTGCCACCAAAAAGAAAGTCCGCCTCCGCTAAAGAAGGTGGGACGGTGGTTGTTGTGGTTTTTTTTTGCTACCGGGTCTCAGACTGTAGCCAGACTGGTTCTTCTGCAGGCTCCGCCTTCGAGGAGGACCTTGTTACCGTGGTTACCACTGAATGTCTTGTCTTGTTCACTTTAGAGTGTGTGTGTGTGTGTGTGTGTGTGTGTGTGTGTGTGTGTGTGTGTGTGTGTGTGTGTGTGTGTGTGTGTGTGTGTGTGTGTGTGTGTGTGTGTACACACACACTCACCGGCCACTTTATTAGGTACACCTGTTCAACTGCTCATTAACGCAAATATCTAATCAGCCAATCACATGGCAGCAACTCAATGCATGTAGACATGGTCAAGACGATCTGTTGAGGTTCAAACCGAGCATCAGAATGGGGAAGAAAGGTGATTTAAGTGACTTTGAACGTGGCATGGTTGTTGGTGCCAGACGGGCTGCTCTGAGTATTTCAGCAACTGCTGATCTACTGGGATTTCACGCACAACCATCTCTGGGGTTTACAGAGAATGGTCCGAAAAAGCGAAAATATCCAGTGAGCGGCAGTTCTTTGGGCGAAAATGCCTTGTTGATGCCAGAGGTCAGAGGAGAATGGCCAGACTGGTTGGAGCTGATAGAGCTGATAGAAAGGCAACAGTAACTCAAATAACCACTCGTTACAACCGAGGTATGCAGAAGAGCATTTCTGAACGCACAACATGTCGAACCTTGAAGCAGATGGGCTACAGCAGCAGAAGACCACACCGGGTACCACTCCTGTCAGCTAAGAACAGGAAACTGAGGTTACAATTCGCATGGGCTCACCAAAATTGGACAATAGAAGATTGGAAAAACGTTGCCTGGTCTGATGAGTCGATTTCTGCTGCAACATGCAGATGGTAGGGTCAGAATTTGGCGTAAACATGAAAGCATGGATCCATCCTGCCTTGTATCAACGGTTCAGGCTGGTGGTGTAATGGTGTGGGGGATATTTTCTTGGCACACTTTGGGCCCCTTAGTACCAATTGAGCATCATTTAAACGCCACAGCCTACCTGAGTATTGTTGCTGACCATGTCCATCCCTTTATGACCACAGTGTACCCATCTTCTGATGGCTACTTTCAGCAGGATAATGTCACAAAGCTCAATCAATGTCAAACTGGTTTCTTGAACATGACAATGAGTTCACTATACTCAAATGGCCTCCACAATCACCAGATCTCAACCCAATAGAACACCTTTGGGATGTGGTGGAACGGGAGATTCGCATCATGGATGTGCAGCCGACAAATCTGCAGCAACCGCGTGATGCTATGTCAATATGGACCAAAATCTCTGAGGAATGTTTCCAGCACCTTACCTACTTGTGCACAGTATCTGTACCAAAAAAAGGAACTGGATGGCTGAGCTGCAGGCCGCCTGCGGAGCGCAGAGCAGCAGGTGGCTGCAGCGAGAGAGACTTGCCGTCTCTTGGGTTGTTTTTTTTTTTTCTTAAAGGTCCTGTAGGCTGCAGTCGCTTGATTTAACTTCAAGATATACCAAAAATATTTGCTAAAACAATTGTTTAGCTTAGCCCAGTCAATATATTTATTAATACAAACTTTCTCATCGCCAGCAAACTATAGAAATGCAATATTTTGATGATCATTTTCCAAAGATTAACTTTCTATGTTTTTCTTTTCTTGCTCTGCTTTTAATTGGCAGCACAAAGTACCAAAAATGGGTGTGGCAGGTGGGGGCTGGAGGACATGGCTTCCTACTGCTCACTTTCTATGAATAACCTGGGTTGGCATTTTTAATGATTTTATTATTTTGGGCCCTCACTTTAATCTTTTCCAGTAAAGTTCTCTCAGATTCCTCCAGTGATCCTATTTCAGTCAGTAGTGGTTTTGAACTACATTAACGCTTTTGGGAGAGCTCGTCCGTTTTGGTTTGATAAATAATTTTTTGTAAGTTTTCTAAAACAAAAAAAATAAATCTAGCCATAACACAAAAGCTGAAACCAAAGTGGTTTTCCTCACGCGCTGCTGTGCCTGTGTGAGCCGCATGGCCCGCCCACCGCCCGCCGCTGTAAACGGTCCTGTCAGTCACTCATTCCTGCGTTGTTTGTCGTCGTCGTCTTCTTCGGTGGTGGCGGTTGCTGGTGTTGCTGCTTAATAAGGGTCACAGAGGAAAATAAAACTTGGCTTTAACCACTTGCTGCTGTGGTCGTCTGTCGGGAGGCCGGCGAGGTTCTCCTATAGCTTTACCGCTGCAACCCCACTGGGGAGTTCAGGCTGAGCAGCTAGGCCCCACCTATCCTCCTCCTCCCATCCCAGGGCTTGCCTGCCATGGGAGCAGAGCTTGTGATCAAACCAGTCTCCCCCTCCTTCGTAATCAAGGTCTCTTGATTACGCCTGCAGAACCGCGTTGAACCCATGCCAAAGTACCTGACCCAACCTGTTAGGCGAAGCACTGGCGACAATGTCCTGTGTTTTCTGCCCCGCCCCCCTCCCTCCCTCTTCATTATAACTACTGCTAACGAGGAGTGCAATTAGCAGCCACCCCCTGAGAGCAGTGAAATGTGTCCATTGAAATCCTTCTTTCTACTGTCAAATTACTATTGTCTGAATATACCTCAGCAGCGCTTGGAGACATGGTTCTTTATGACCAGACATGTCTTACCTGGAGGAACGGTGTTGGGAATGTACAAGCGCTGTCTGGCTTGCTGTTCCCAAATTGATAATGAACCACGAATAATAAAAGAAAATCAAAAAAGACAACTTACTACTGCTATTTTCTAGTACTACTATTTATGAGGTATTTCCAGGTTAAGCGATGGGCTCTCTCTCTCGCAGCCTGGCCGGTGTCTGTTGCTGCCTCGCGCGGCTGACGCCTCTCAGGCCTGGCGCCACGCCCGGCCTGAGGGGCGTCTGGGGGCGGGCCTAATGTTGGCCTTATGTTGGCCTGGCTGATGCCCCTCAGCCCCTGTGTGGAGCTGGGGGCGGGCCTTATGCTGGCGTGTGTACCCAAGAGTTAGAAGAATGCGCTCGCAAGGCCCACCCGGTCCATTCACCGTGGGGTTGTTACTGAAATATTTATCCGAGGAGTGATTTAATTTTTCCTAATTCTATACATATAAATTTATATATATTCAACACATGTAAGATATATTGATATTTTATATTTGAACCAGTATGTTATCAAGATTGAGTGTAGTGTTTATCATACGGACAAAAAAAATTATAATCACCAAATACTTTTATTTATTTTATTTTTTTTTGATTATTGCAAATTACCAGAACTTTTTTTGAAAACTGTTAAGACCAAAAAAAACAAACAAGTGTACAATGACTTGAACATGCTTGTCTGGCCACACGGGGGCGCTGCCGGTTCTGTCCATGGGGTCTTTAGTCTCTTCAGGGGCCTGGAAAGCCGAGCTCTAATTGGACACACCGCATACACGTTGGGAATATGAGGACTCTCAAAGCATTGATTATTAATCTCATAGTTTTATAGTTATCGTCGTTATTTTGCGTTCTCGTGGACTTGATTTGCTGTGTCTTCTTTAACAATCATTTTGGTTTTTATTATAATTACTTTGTGTGTGTGTGTGTGTGTGTGTGTGTGTGTGTGAGTGTGTGTGAGAGAGAGTGAGAGGACATGATCACTGGCTTAGTTTGAAAAAAAACATTAGCATTATCATTTATGCCTTATTGTTATGTAGTAGACAAACGCGTTGTTGTTGTTGACGTGCATGTGCGGTGGTGGGGGCGGGGCTGCCCCAGTGCGTTGTCCTCGCTGGAACCAGTTAGCGCACTGCGGGCCGCTCTGCTGCCTCACGACCGACCGGTAGTTGTACAGGTGTGACTCCAGACAGGCTGCAGGGGCCTGGGAAAAGCTTTACTAAGAACTCAACTCCAGCAGGTGTAGGGGTGGGGGATGGGTGTGTGTGACACCGCATGTTTCCGCGTCCCTCCAGCCGCTCGAAGGTCGGTGTCGTGTTTGGAGCTGTGTGGTGGGACGCCTGTGTTTCAAGGGAGCTGTTGTATACCTCATTTCTATCTCCAGACTGAGTCGAACTTGCTTTAATCTTCTGTAGAAATATTAATGATGATTAATGATGCTATAAAGAGAAAATATTTAAAAAGAAACCTGTAAAAAAATTAAAAACAATTAAAAAATAAACCCTATAAACGATCTCGTTGGAGAAGCCTCGTCGCTCGCTGGATCTTAGTACGAGGTTTGGAGGTGCTGTCGCTGGGGAGAGCTTGTATACGTACCAGTATTTACTGTTTACTTTGTTTTTTACCCCTCCCCCCGCCTTCATAATGTCATGTTTTCTAAGCATTCTTTTAAAAAGTTTTTATTGTAAGATATATGTATATAATTTATTCAGTAAATTTTTTTTATGCGTCAGTAGGCCTTGAGGAAAGATTTTGGTTTTGTTTGTGTATTTTTTGTTTGCCCACCCCACCGTATGTAACGTATAATAATAAAAACTATGTATTTCTATGATTTGACAATCACGTCTAGTTTAATTCCGTTAAGGTACTCGTATACGGCCCTCCCCGGCCACGCCAGCTCCGCCAGTGATTGTATGTGGTGAGGACCGCTCCCCCACCCATACACACCCGCCCGGCACCGCAGGGCCGCCAACCAGCACCCAAGGGCCCAAAGGTGTCTGCTTGGCATTTAGAGCCCAGACTGCCTGGGCCTTTGTGGTGGTGCCTAGTGTCGGTGGGCAGGGCCTGGTGTCGGTGGGTGGGGTCTGTGGGGGGGTGGGGGGGGGTGAATTCTGTGCGCACTGTAAACGCTCAGGACCTGATGATCTGTCTGTCTTCAGCACTGTTGCTAGGTTACTCCTTGACTTTCCCTTTCGTCTTAAAGGCCGCCCCAACCCCCAACCAACCCCCAACCCCCCTGCGGTGGTCTCACCCGTACACTGTATTTCCTCGGGGAGGAGCATGCTCTGCCCATTTCCCCCACCACCCCCACGCAGTTCCCCCGTGCTTCATGTTGGACATCATGTCTGGTCGCGTGTCCTGGGAGACGCTATGCACCCTGCAGAGCTCGCAGAGGGGCATCTGACCTCTGACCCCTGACCTCTGGCTTCAGTGACTGTTGTTTTGTTTCTAAGCTATTGTTATGCGTGTGGTCGTAGGATCCCACGAGCCGCTATCCCAAAGCAAAAATCCAAATCTTTAATGTTTGACAAATGCAGATACCAAAGATGACTGTGTCCTGTGTCTCTCTCGGTCTCCCCCCCGGCCCCCCACCCACACCGCTCGTGTGTCCAGAGACGAACCCAGCAGTGGCTTGTCCAAGCCTCACTCATTCCAAAGCTTAGATGTATATTTTGGTATATTTCTGAGAAAACTTAAGTGGGGGGAAATGTCTGAACTTCTTGTTAGTTGTGTATCTCTTTTCTGTCACAGCATGGAACTAATTGCAGAACTGTCTTGGTAGGAACTTGGTAGGTTAAAGAAATAGTACTTTTGTATGTTTTTTGTGTGTGTGTGTGTGTGTGTGTGTGTGTGTGTGTGTGTGATATCAGTTCCCAGCCCACGTGGACAGAAATTGAGAAAAAAAAAAGATAACGTGTACATATTTCTTCTGTTTGTGTATCTGGAGGGCGATGCCTGCGCTCTGTAAAGGCATCGCTGCGCTCAACGCTGGGGGCCCCCACACTAACGGGCCCCCCTGCTCTCCTCCGGGTCTCCGCTCTGAACCTGACTGTCCACAGAGCTCTCAAAACTCCCGCAGTGCCGTTGTGACTTAGAACCTCGAGTCTCTCGGTGTCGCGGTGGACGAGACGCCTGCTCACCGGACCCCCCAGGGGCTGCAGGAGTAGAACAGGAAGATTGTGTAGAAATCTTAAGTATGTGAATCAGGATACATAGTATTTTTTTGATGCATTTGTCTGCTGTATTTTTTCGTTCGTTTTTGTTTTGTTTTTATACACAAAGATCTTTTACTGTAAACTGTACAGTTCTCTTTTGTTAACATCATTAAACCGTTTTCCAAGTGTTTTAACATTGTTTCGTTTTTATGGTTTTCATGTATATTTACAACATTTAAAGGTACTATATGTAAGAACCAGTGCATTGTGAGCTCTGTGGGTTGAGACAACAAACTAACGTTAGTTCTAATCATAATTACACCTTGTACACATTTAAAAAAACTATGAAATGTATATATATTTTAATTATCCATGCTCACAAGTCACTTCGTTCCTTTTTCCTGATTTAAATAAGAGAAATCAGCCCAAAAGCTGTTCTACGCAGCAGTCGGGGAAGCGCTCAGTTTTTAACTTCACCCACAACCTGCTGACAAACTGGCAATTTAAATAGATGTGTGCATGTAAAATCCTACATGTAGTCCCTGAACAGATTCATTATTCTTCCATACAGGACTTTTAATAGGCTTTTGTGCACTATGGCAAAAATCTAAATTCAGCTTGAGAGTAGATTTACATTTACATTTACATTTAGGGCATTTGGCAGACGCTTTTATCCAAAGCGACTTACAAAGAGTACATTTGTTGAAGGAGAGGCAGCAATATATCACTGTGGTACCTGAATGACAGTACTGGCCAGAAAGCGGTCATTTATATTGTATTAAAATGGAAATGAATCTCTGCTGTGTGGCGGGACTGGGAGCCCAGCAGCAGATGTCACCGGTGTCCCGCTGTGTGTCTGACTTCTGACCTCACCTGATATGTGACGTAAATATAATCCAACTGGAATTATTGTTTATAACTAAAGTAGGACTAAATCTCTGATGAATGTAAGCCTACATTTCAACTTGTCAATCAACAAGTTTGTGATATAATTTATAATATGACAGTTTATAGGCCTTCATCAGTAGCAACTTGTACGTTGAAATGTACTGAAGGATTGGATTGAATGTCGACAGCTTCAGTATGTTCAATTAGAAAACTGACAATCAGAAGAAGCCACATGCAGAATAACAATCTTTTGTTTTACAATTGGGTCTATCTACATTTCACATTTTGAACACACTGACTGTGAAGTGGGAAGGTGACATGGTTGGGTCGTTCTGGGGATATTAGTGTTGGGGGCACGGTGGCACAGTGCTGCCTCACAGCAAGAAGGTCCTGGGATTGATTCCCGCCTGGGGCGCTGTCAACTGTGGGGTGCCCAGGTGGGTGATCTCCCGGCCTTTCTGTGTGGAGTTTGCATGTGCTCCGCGGGGTCTCCTTACAGAGTATAGAATCCCAATTAAAAAAACGTGAAGATCTCCTGTCCCTAACCAAGATGTGGATGTAAAGTCTGGAGTGGCTGCCCACTGCTCCTGGAGGGGCAGCAAAATGGATGGGTCAAATGCAGGGGCCAGATTTCCGCGGGCCACCCTCCCTGCATGTGTGTGTTTGGCGGCCACCACTTCCTGTTGTGTGGATTAATAAAGATCTTCTTCTTGTTAGGGTCTAGGGATTATCAGGGTTAGAGTTAGGTTGCCTTGCAGCTCACCTTGACACTGAAGAACAACACAGTCACAACAATGCAGTAGGAAAACAGAACTCCATCCAGGATGGAGCAGAGCGCCAGATCATCCAGACTAGCCTCTGAAACACAACCGAAATAAGAAATAAGGCAAAGCAAGGCACGTTTATTTATTTAGCACCATTCAAACACAAGGCCATTCATAGTGCTTTACAACGGAAAAGAAGAAAATACAATAAAATATAAAAATAGAGGAGAAAAAGAATAACTGTAAAATAGAACATAAAATAGGAATAAAAACATAAGATGCAGATATTTTATTAAAAGCTGCGGCAACAGAAATATATTGAGCCCTGATTTAGTGAGAGTTGATGCAGACCTCACATGTTCTGGAGGTTTGTTCCAGTGCTGTGGTGCATAGAAACGAAAAGCTGCTTCACTATGCTGGGTTTATAGTATATACAGTATATACTGTATATATAGTATATAACAGTGAGCAGGCCCTCGTGACCTGAGCGCTCGAGTGGGCTCAGAACACACAATCAGATCAGAGCTGTATTTTGGCCCGAGACCATTGAGAGCTTTGTACACTATTAGTGATATTTTGAACTACATTCTCTGGCAAACAGGAAGCCAGTGCAGTGGTCTTAGCACTGGAGTAATGTGATCTGCTTTTTGAGCTTTAGTTAAAGCATTCTGGATGAGTTGGAGCTATCTCACTTTTTTCAAGAGGCCTGTGAAAACGGCATTACAGTAATCAAGCCTGCTGGAAATGAAAGCATGGATGAGTTTTTCCAGGTCTTGTTTGGGCATCAACCCTCTAATTCTTGCTATGTTTTTAAGGTGATAGTAAGCTGATTTTGTAACGGTATTTATGTGGCTATTAAAGTTTAGGTCAGAGTCCAAAACTACACCAAGATTTCGGACTAGGTTTTTTGTCTTCATTGCGAGAGATTCAATATGAGCATTTACTTTAAGTCTTTCGTTTTGGCACCAAAAATAATTACTTCTGTTCCGTCTTTGTTTAGCTGGAGTAAATTGTGGCACATCCAGACATTGATGTGCTCACTGCACTTGATGAGTGAATCAATGGGACCATAGTCAGTTGTTGATAAAGAAATGTACATTTGAGTATTGCCTGCGTAGTTGTGGTATCGGCTATATTGTTGTTTTTCAGAATTTGCAAATAATGATGTCGAGTTTAGCAACACACATCATTGGCCTGTTGAAGCCAACCAGAATCACAAAATGTTCAAGCACACAACTTGATATTTTTTTCTCCAATAAACCTGAAAGGATAACAATAAGTTATAATCTGATCACTGGTTTGTCTGACCACAACTTAACTCTGGTGGCAAGGAAATTAACCAATTAACCATTTTTTATTCTTTTTTTATCGATTCTGTTCAGGAATTAGGAAATAATTTTAAACCTAGGGAACAATGTATTAACTTGAATGTTGTGGGACAGGGTTTTGACCTAGTCACAGTCACTGAAGAGGAAGTAAAGAAAGTGATTTGCTCCCTAAGAAACTCAAAAAGCAAAGATGCTTCCCATCAGGACACAGTGTTTATCAAAAAACATTAAATGGCATTAAATGGTTACATTTATGTTTTTAATTGCACATGGTCCCTTTCAAATAAAATTTTAAGAAGAAGAAGAAGAGCAGACACTTCCTGTCACAGCGAGCTATGGGGGCCGTTGTGGTAACTCAGAGTTCATGACAACTTGGTTCGATCCCTGAGCTCCACCTAGCTAAGTGTCGTGGTGTCCCTGAGCAAGACACCTAACCCTACCTGCTCCTGACGTGTTGGTTGTTACCTTGCATGGTTGGCACCGCCGTCGGTGTATGGATGGGTGAATGTGAGGCAACTGTAAAGCGCTTTGGATAAAAACGATATATAAATGCAATCCATTTACCATTTACAACTCGACCATCGGTATAGCTTAATATAAAGATGTATATATGGTAAACCCATAGGCCCATTTAAATCTGTATTTCTAACCACATATTGTACCCAAAATGATATTTGATATACTATTACAATTACACAAAGATTGTGTCAATTAATTCCATATTGCTTTTTGTAACATTACATTGTATTAACTTTAGTTTTAACTACAGATTTTAACTAATTCATGGAAGCTACTATTATTTAAATTGTATGTTCCTATATTTCTTTGATATTTACATGTTTTTGTTTGTTTAATGGTCTCTTTTACTATAGTATAATAATTAATCGAAATAATATTGGACATGAAATGTAGAATTTATAGCTTATAACTGTTGTTGTGTTTTGATCAGATTTTGCAGACTGCATTGTTATGGACATATTATTCAATGACATGCATGAGGTTTTGAGTGTAATTGTTCATTCAGAAGCACTGAACAGTTCTAAGCATTTATTTAGATATTTATATACAATTATATTATATACAATTTATGTGTGTGTGTGTGTGTGTGTGTGTACATATATACATACACACACAATGGTATTCTCTTTATTATGTTTATTGTTGTTGTTTAATTGTTCTTTATTGTAGTTTTAATGTGTATTATTTGATTAATTAACTGCAATTTATGTTTACTTATCTATTTTCCTACAGGCTTAAAGAGAGATCATGTTTTAATGTATATACAAATGCTGGATATTATAGAGATACCATTTATATGAGTGAGATGACTGGTGTTTATACATTTATATTTCTATAATGTCCAAATTTGAGTTTGTGAAATTTTAGCAGAAAACAATAGCAGTTGCATTCTTTGAATTTCCTTTGGGATGAATAAAGTTCTATCCTAAGCGTCTTTGAGTATCTTGAAAAGCGCTATATAAGTCCTATGTATTATTATTATTATTCTTATTATTCTATCTTATCTTATCTTATTTTAAAGTTGTGTCCCATTTCATGTCCTTACAGATTCTCAGACATGACTTCCCGCTACTGTTATTGATCGTATCCCCTCAGTTCTGATCATCTTTTATCAATCCATTGATTTGTGTTGTTTGTTTGTCTTTTAAACCCAGGATATTGGATGATAGTTTGACAGAGATAATCAGTAAGTTAACAGGAAAACTAGAGTGGGTTTACTGTACTTTTATGTACATTTACATGTTTCTCCTCCAATAAACACACATGAAAGCCCAGAACTATTGACAGAAAGGCAGAGATACTTGATGCATTACCCAAATAATATAAACAGCAAAAAATTGGTATTTTCTCTATATTTAATACATAAACCAACCAAGCAATTCAATTCAATTCAATTACATTTTATTTGTATAGCCCTTAATCACAATACAGTCTCAAAGGGCTTTACAGGCCAGCTTATTATGGGCCAAAAGTGATATATGAAAAGCAAAACCACACACTAACTCAGTAGAACTGTCTTGTGTAGCCTACATGTGAATTCATTTAATTTAAGGCGCACTAACCTGTTGAACAAACCAGAACCAGGACCATGAAGAGCACAGACACACATGTACTCTGTCTGGTGGCCATGCTTCTGTCTTCACAAGCAGTGGAAGGCCAAGTAACGAAGTAACGCGTCGCTCCCCTGTGGGGTGCTGCTGGGCTCCATCACGTCACGTGGTCACGCATTCTAGACAGAGCTTCCCTTCACTTTGATGACAGGACGCTGTGGACGGATGCTGTGTGCTCTGTTCCCATGGCCTTCACAGGTGTGTGTGTGTAGGTGTGTGTGTGTGTGTGTGTGTGCACGTGTGTGTGTGTGTGCGTGGGTGGGTGTTTGCACAATAACGACCTAACCAACCACTTGTGTCGACGTGACGTTGGTTTGCCCTCCACCACACTGAAGGCAAGCATATAAATAAATACATATAAATATATATACACTACAATATAGTATAACCTTCTGATCGTGTGTAATGTGTGGAATATGTATATGTCTATATGTGTATATGTGTACTGGGTGATTGATGACGAATGGATGTCGTGGTTTATCTGTGAATATATCTGTATGTCATCATCTATGTTTCTATGTATGTACAGTACATGTGAAAATGAATTTCCTGTACGGGACAATAAAAACTATATCTATCTATCTATAATCTCATGTCAACATTGACAGACTTGAGGAGACTTCATCACTTGGACGAATAATCGAAGTATAGTTTTACAAGGATCATCCCATATGAACCATGAGGCAGAATTAACTAGCTGTTTTAACTCAATTAACCTCAATTAAGTTTCAAGGCACAACGTTCAGATACATTGGTCATTAAATAACATTTGATTGATTAATTGCTTTTTGAGTGAGGTGACTAGTTTGTGTTGGCCTTATGTCTTAACTGAGAAGGTATATCATATTGTTCAGACCTGTAGACAGACCTGAGGTGTAAGGTTGTTAAATGGAGGAAGAGGTCGCACGGATAAGAGAAAACCCTTTGACAACAGTACGTCAAATGGGACGGCAAATACTTAAGGTCAAAGGTGAATGGGTCACCTGACCTCAAATGGGGGTCTGAACTTTATTCATCCCGAAGGAAATTCTTGTGCCAGGTTGCATAGCGATACAGTACAATAAAACAAGGAAAACAATGATAAAAATAAACTAACGGATATGCAAATATACAGTTAAATATGAAGTTTGATTCCAAAACGTGATAAGCGCCATTTAAAAAAAAAAAAAAAAAAAAAAAAAAAAAGAGTTCTCGCCACCAGGAGTTTGCCATTTGATCACTATTCAAAGTTCTACGTTCAATTTCACGATCTTTGCCAACACCTGCAATGATAAAAGTAAAAACCAGTTTTTGGAAATGACAGATTCCATAGTGTTTCTCCGCAATAATAGCGAGCATAAATCAGAAAAACAACTGGCAATCATCCACAAAATGCATTTCTGCAGTCATGGAGTGCTCAGCCGTTGATTGAAATGATCATACATTTAAATCACTAAATTAGTTTAAACAAAATACTAAATTATAACCTTCATGAAACTAATATTAGAAAGATGAAGTTTTTAGCCAGATCTCCAGCAGTGAGCTGATCAGTGTGACAAAAGTCCGTCTTCTTGGTATGTGTGCAAGAAATCGCATTTGACCACCGCCAGAATGTCGCATTTTCTTCACGTTCTCCTGTCTAATGATCTTTTGATGGTTTACGTTTTTTCCCACTGTAGAAACAACCACCGGCTCCTCTGTTCATCAAAGTTATTCATTATTTCATTCAATTAATAAATCTCTTACGATATGACTGACAGCTGTCACGAGGCTAATTACGTCACGGGAATGGCGCGCTGTGATTGGCCGAGCGAATATGAGTCTGCTGAAAATCTGCCGTGGCGTTTATCACAGTTTGGAAAGAAAGGGAATAATATAATATAATGCAGAGAAACTAGCCGGTTGTCGCGTTTTGCAGAAATTGAACGTAGAACTTTGAATAGTGATCAAATGGCAAACTCCTGGTGGCGAGAACTCGATTTTTAATAATTCATTAAATTTTGAAATGGCGCACCATCTTATCGCTTTTTTGGAACCAAACTCTACACCTTTAATCACCCAACACATTACACTACAAGCATCACACCTATCAGAGAAACCAGACAGGTTTGAAATAGAGTATTTATTACTCTGCCCACACCGAGTCAACATTGTATAGGCTCCCCACCCTCCCCTACTCAGCTCTCATGTGGCAGAGAAACTTGCCTCCCTTTGTCAATGGGCTGGCGAGTACCACGAGCATGACGATTTCACATATATCCCCCCTCAATGATAAACACGCAAACAAGATCTTCTATCAAACATATCTTATGCATTGCAACCAGAAAAGTAAAAGCCATTCCACGCACTCTAATGAATATCACTGCAAACATATGGACTCTATCTATAAAGTAAATATATTATCTTCTAAAATGATTGTCTATATATCTAAGTTTTACTATCTCGCTTCTT
>PIJE02001893.1:0-15265 GCA_002895965.2 Coryphaenoides rupestris | reverse complement strand
TCTGTCTATTTCTTTCTGAGTAGTATCGTCAGCCGACATACAGAGGAAACCCAGGGAGTTTCGTCTATCCTGCATGACTCTTTTCAGCACTGGAAGCACTCATTTGGTGGGTATTTGGTGTTTTATCTGGTGCCATATTGAGGCCAGTGGTTGGCCCTGATCCAACGCTTCCCTACTCTGCTGGACCAACTCCTCCTCCTTATCCACCTCGACAGTGACTACCATTCGGTCGTAGTGGGCTTGGACGGAGTCCTGGCAGCCGATTGCCTCACCTGTAACCTTTCCTAGCCACAGCCGCTTGGTAGCCTCGGTGCAGCTGGTGTTATTCTTTACTACCGGTTACTTTACTAATGGCCAGCTCTATTCCGGCAGGGTGAGAGGGACTAGGTCCAGCTTGTGGTGGGTGATTTCTCTGTTGGCGTCCGATGGTTCAAGGTCCTCCTCTAAATCCTCTCCAGAGGATCCTTGCTGTCCTTGTCCTGCTGCTCCTCGTGCGGCCACCTGTATGGCTATGGGTTTTAACTTGTAACGCAGAGCCTCATATACTGTACCCCTTGTACTATAGCGTTCCTGAAGCCGAGGGTTAGGCTCTTGAAGTCCATTAAGGTAGCCACTGATGGCATCATAATGATGTTCGCCCACTCTCCTTTCTTTAGGCTTACTCTTATAGCCAATTGTTCGTCGCAATTCACCTTCCAATCCACCGGGATCGAATACCTCCTTTGTCCCACTTCTGGCATATAAACCTCCCTCTCGTCGCAAGCCTTCAGGGGTCCATAGCCCGTTCCCGGGCATACTTCCGCGACAGCCCTGTAATGTTATACACCTCCACGCTCTTTTTGGGTTCTTGGCGATAGGCCACCTTTAGTTCTTTCGTCTTCACCCGTTTCTCGGCCTCCGAGCAGAATGACGGCATGGCCTCTTCGTCGTACTCTTGCTCTGATTCAGGGTCCCCTGGTCTGGCCGGCCGCGGTGTAGACGTGCTTTCTCTAGGGGCTCCATCCCCTTCCCTGTCTGGATCCTCTGGGGGTTCCGGTGGAGACTGCTCCCTCCTTGGTGTCGATTGGGAAGGACTCCCCATAGCCGATCTTGGGGTCTCTCCCAGGTTGGGGCTGGGGTCTGGTGAGTTGTATGGGTCCCTTACCTGAACCCCCAGGTCTAGCGCCACGGTTCCACTTCACCGGGCTTGGCCCTTCTTCATCGTCCTCCTCATTACCAGAGTCCCCGCTGGAGTTTGAAATTCAAAACCGATCGGCTGCCTTATTCCGGCCGGGTTTTGCATGTTCTTCATGGGTCACTGGGATGTTCCTCTTCCCCTTACCGAGAGTCAGCCTTTCTAAGTCCGCCAGCCTTTCAGACCTCTTTTCTTCTATCTGTTTAGGGAGGGTTACCTGCACAATGTCACAGGGGTACTCTCCTGTAACTGTCACCATACATGTATATTTCCACCCTCTGGAAAATGGAAAATGTTCCGCCTCTTTCCAATCCAGGCCATCTGGCCGAATGGCATCAGTGCATATTACTGTCCGTCTAGAGTGGTTTTCAGCGGCTCTCCGGATCCCTGCTTCAAGGCCTTGGGTTAGGATTTTTCGATAGGAGGAGAGTTCTTCACCTGGCTTGATATCTCTCAAAGGCACATGGATTATAGAATGATACCGTGTCTGCCCTCCGCCGGTTACCACGGGTGTTGTTTCGTCCCATGCCGCCTGATCCTTCGCCTCACTTAACTCCTTCTGATAATGTTTCCCGAACCTGTTCTGTAGTTGTCGCCTAAAGACACTATTGAGGACCTGTAGGGTTTTATCGGTGGTGACTATCATCGCATCTCCCCCTAGGTCCCATGGGATCCCGACCCATGTGATCATAGATGTCCCACATAGTCGTTGATTAACACTATGCGGGAACGTATGGTTCGCAGCGCCTGGCGATCCCCATGCTGGCCCGGGTTCCCCCTCATGGAATTCCTGGTGCTTTTCCTTTTTCAGGGCTTTCCTTGGACCACCGGGTTTTTCCTCTTCCACCTCTCTTTGTTTTCGCCTCATGACATCCATTCTGGTCCTCAGTTCCTCCTTCTTGGCCATCAGTTCCAGTAGTGACCCCTGGACCAATCTAGCTCTATGTTCCTCCAGTGACTCCGATTCAGAAAAGCTGGAGCGAGGGGAGCCCCCTTCTACAAACTCCTCCTCCTGGTCCGACTTATCCCCCTCGGGTGGTCCTCCCAGACTCTCCTCTAGGCTGTCGGATCCCTTCCCGTCGGCAGCCGCCGTCTGTACAAATGAGCCTACACTGACTCCATCCTCCTGGTCCCTCTCCCATCACGATCACCCAGTCACCAGCCAGGCGTTTTTCTGACCTATGGTGCCCCTTGCTAACCACTTGTTTCTCTATGTCCTTCAATCTCTGTCCAGGGTTCAGCAGCTGTAATTTCTTTTTTATGCTCTCATCCCAGGTCTTGTACCCTTTGCCACTGAACATTATTCTGCATGTGTTTTTCCTTATCCCCTCTGGGAGGGCCGAGGTCATCAGCCCTAATCCGGTCGGTCCATCATTGTCTTCCTCCCTCATCTTGGGGTTTGAGCGGGAGGCTTCTGGCTCCTTTCCACCTGTTTGGGTTCATCCAGATTGTGCGCCCTTCCCTCCGAGGGGCGTCTCACTTGGCAGGCTACCAGGAGCTTCGCGTGGTGCTTGCATGTCATCTGCCATATCGAGTCGTTCTCTCCTCTGGGCCGCTCGTGGCGCGTTGAGTACGGGGAGAGGAGGAGAACTAGTTTGGTTATGCTCACCCGATCTCCAACTATCGGGCTCCTATTCTTTATTCTATGTCTGTCTTTTTTCTAGTTTGACGTTAGAATACCCGGACTTCGTCTCTCTACGTGTCCGAAGGAGGTGTCTGCTATAGACCACAGACGTTCCTCCTGATTTCGGGGTGCTCGGGTAGCCCTCTCGGCTACTGCATGCTCCCACTGGTTGTCTCACTGTCCAGATGTGCACAGTCACTCGGTTCAAGGTTCTAGCGTCTCTTTGATTCAGCACGCTCTTGCCTTCCAAGCTCAGTTCTCACACTGGGGGTTCGGTCATAGAGCACCACGATTCCTTCGTCGTGCCCCACATTGGGCGCCAAGTGTTAGATCCGTCTGTTAGCCTCCTCTAACGGAGGTGATGCGAAACCTGTATCCAGTAACGGTGTTAACAGGTCGTGGGGGAGACTCGCCTGGCCCCTAACTACCTTATCGTCCGAACGTCTACCCCGCTTGCTTCAGTACGGCGGCTCGAGGCATAACCCTGGCTCTGAGCCCCGGCTCTGATCACGTTCGTTATGGCAGCTCTCCCCTGGGATCCGGGCTCTTGTTGGTTTGCTAGGAAATATTTAAAGGCTTGGATAGATCTAGCCCTAGGGATATGTTTTATATAAGGGGACCAAAGTGACCTCTTAGAACCATGTGATATCATCAACACTCTTGAATCCTTTCACCTTCGGCAATGATCAACTGTCCACTTGAATCTATTCATCAATTACTTGATAATTTTTATTGCAGGGCTTTAGCAGGGGAACAGCGCAATGCATAGCAAACAGTTAGCCAAACATGTCATAATAATACTGATCAGGATTAAATGCATGATAAATGTAATAATCCAAACCAATGCCCCCAACCTTCTCTCCCTATAGGGCATTTAGGACATTTCATGAGGAATGGTTATGGTATAACAGGGGAAGGAAGAAAGAAATATTAATAATAAAAAATTATAATTAGACTTAGCCTAAGCATAAGTGAATAACAGCATGGCAAAAATGGAAAATACAAAACCATAAAATAAACCTTATATTTTTAAAAAGTGGTAACACAATCTTAAGAGATACAGACTAATATCACACATGACGACATTTATATTTACATTTAGGGCATTTGGCGACTTACAAAGAGTACATTTGTTGAAGGAGAGGCAGCAATATATCACTGTGGTATTGATCCATTTGGGTATATCAACTGTATTGAGTTACCTGAAGATAAGATGTTAGTCTTAGAGCGTGATTTTCGCAGCAATTTAGGTGTTCGTGCATGTATGTATGTGTGTGTGTGCATGAATCATTGATGTGTTGTCTGATGCGGTGCATTATGGATGTGTGTGTGTGCGTGTGTGTGTGTGTGTGTGTGTGTGTGTGTGTGTGTGTGTGTGTGTGTGTGTGTGTGTGTGTGTGTGTGTTCGTGTGTGTGTGTGTGTGTGTGTGTGTGTGTGTGTGCGCGCGCCTCCTATAGATCTGAACCCACCAGAAGGAAAGCGCTGTGATTCCTTGCTCCAGATTGTGTGTCGAGACGGGCGGGTCATCAGCCTCTGTGCGGACAGCTCAGACGATGCTCTGTAAGAGGACTCTAGTCTCTTCAACCACTTCATTCTTTGCATAGTATATCACGATGTCAATGAATACATTTACCCCACGTTGTCACTCTCTGGTTCACCCTCTGTGACTTTCAATATCAACCTTGTATGTCGCACATTTGATGACCTTGACTTGTTTTTCACTTCTCTAGGGCATGGACCATGGCTCTCCAAGACGCTAGAGTTAATGCGGTGAGTTTTCAGAGTCTTTAATTCCTCCCCAAGAGATAGAGTACATTTGCAAATGGCTGTAAGGGCCTTGCGGTAGGCTACACTGTACACATATGATGCATGCAATTGTTTTCGAGATTCACACAAAGGAAATGGAGGAGTGGAGTGCTCGCTAAATGGCTGTCTAGAAAACTGGCTGGATAACTCCACATTACATGAGGCATGTCTAAATATATCTGCTTGTAACTCGGTACCTGTGACAACCACATTCATGACAGTGGCACCATTGGATATGTTCAACCTGTTGTTCATGTAAGGGATAATCATCCAGTAGGTGTGCGTTACACGGCTTTAATGCACAACGTGGAGGGAAGGAACCACCCAACGCAGACTATACTACTACCATAGTGATTAGCCAACCATATGAAATATGACCATTTGCAAATGTTGGTGAAAGGCTTGCACTTAAAATCGAAAGGTTATGAAGCAAGAGCTTACATGCCAGTTAGTCACGGTATCAATCACAACGGGGTGACATAAGTGAAGGTTACGGCTTCATCGCTGTAACGCGTTACAAAGTATAACTTTGTTGGTTGGTTCATCCGGATGTTAACTCAACTATGCTTTCTTTTGACAGCTATGGCCTTTAATGTTGCCATGGTTACCATGCAGATGGATTTAGAAGTTATTAAACTTGAGCCGAACTACATGTGCATTAGATGGTGTTAGCGCACACCTGCTGGCCAATCAGAAAAGAGTATTCACCCGTACAATAGTATAAACTGTTTAAACGCACACCTGCCGGCCAATCTGAAACGGGTATTCACCTAAACCAAGGGTGTGCATTATTTTTCAATTAGGGGACACACCTCTGCCTTTAAACAGTTCCGAATCAATGCACTACAAATACAACATTAAAGTCAACAGTCGGTTGAATACATATTTCATTGGCAACGCAAAAACAGTATGCCTAAAGCGCTGCAGAAACATCTTTTAATATCAGCTGATTAAGGAGATAAAAAACCAATCATGTTATAGACTAAACTAATGTGTAATCATTGTCTGTAACTGTAGTATAAGTGGAGCAAAACCACTCCAGGGTGTCACGTAATTGGAAAATAATGTAAGATGGGGCGGTGATGTGAGACAAAGCCGATGGCGATGTTGCTTACAACTGTCAGAGTTGTGGTTTCATTTCTTACATGACTTGATATGCTTGCAACTTTTTAATTATAAATATAAACATGATAATAATACAGCCCCCCCCCCCTACCCATATATAGTGGTACAGTATTCAAGCATTTAATAGCATCGTTTTTTTATTTTTTCCTTCTCTGGTGTTGTAGGTGCTCCCACCTCCTCAGATGGCCTTTGCTCAGGAGGCCATTGCTTCTGCTCCTCCTCCGTACTCAGAATTCGCTGTTCCTCCTCCTCAGGTAATTAGTGAGTATGTTAAGGGAGGGGATATGAAACCGTGTTTACATGCGTTCACATGGTCATTGACTTTATTCTTTATTTATTCCCCCGCCCTCTCTGCAGGCTTATACTCCATATGGAGAGTATGTTTCACCACCGCCGCAGACGACCCAGATTGTGTACTCTGCTGACGGGCAGCCGTATGCCGTGGCCTACCCCTACCAGTACCAAGATCAGACGTACTCCTACCAGTACCAAGGTCTGACATACCCTTGGGGTTTCTCATATGTATACACTTTGTGGCACCGATCACTGACTTTGTTATGGTCCAATGGATATTTGGAGTAGAACATGTTTTTGAATTAGGTTGGTATCATTATCCAGGGAAGCTGCGATTTCTATTTACTTTCTCTACTAAACTACACTGTATTATATGTGAGAATCACAAATTCCTTCAGTCGGTAAGTGAACTGCAGCCTGCTAAAGTTTGCGTATTCAGAGCACCGGATTGCGAAGTCTGTGTGTTGAGACAATAATAATCAAACTAATGTTAGTTGTAATCATAAATAAACGTACAAATTAAAATGCTCTAAAAGAACAGATGTTTTGTGCCGTCATCTGCGCTTATGTGCACTCACTTACTTCCCTTTTCCCAGTAAAACCAACTTGATTCAAATAACATAGAAATAAGCTGTTGCAACAGAGAGGGACGAGGAAGGCATCGTATTCATGATTCTTGCACCCAAAAACGACGATGAATTTTCCTGTAATTTAAGAAAACTATGGTATCATTATGTGGTTAAGGACAAAACACAACCATGACCGTTAAGGTGAATTGAAGCCATAACCAGACCCCCCCTTGCTGTGTGTTCAGCAGGAGTCTACGCGACCGCATCAGGGGGTGAATCACGTCATCGTCCAGGAGCGCCAGCGCGACGACACCGGTGACGTGGCGTTGGGCATGCTGGCCGGCGCCGCCACCGGATTGGCCATCGGCTCTCTGTTCTCCGTCTTCTAGTGCCTTCCCCCCGCGGCTTGCTTGCACCAACTAATAGCACATAGTATTCTGGTAACGTAGCATCTTTCCGCACCCACAGAGATGGGAGTCTGAAACCCACATCTCAATGTTAGGCATGATTGTTATGTGCCAGTGAATTAACCTTTCTGTGTCTTTACCAAAGGCTTCTAATATATCTTAACACTATTAGCACTTTAAGGAATCAGAATAATGTCATTGTTGTAGTAGCTCCGCCCTCCCTTTGTTTCAAATGAATTTGAATGTATACTTTTGCTGGAGACGCTTCCATGCTAGGATACAATAGTGATGGTTCCGTTCAGGTTCTCTTGACTCTTGTTTTCAAGACTTACACCTCAAATTTTTTAAAGCAGGTTTTTTTTAGTTTACATTTTTCGAAGTAAACTATGGTATCACTGTATCAAGTCTTCTACAATACATTTACCCCTTATGACCACATACTAACCGATTTCCAAACCCAGCCTTTTTGTGTTTATTACTATCATTATGTGCTGAATGATAATATTTCTATGTGATTTATTTCATTTCCATTTGGTAACACCGCTTTTCATTACATCTTTTTCATTCCAATTACCACTCAATCTGGACGGCATTCTTCTCTTTATTCCCATCATTTTTTTTCATTTTGTATGAAATCTCCAAGCATTCTTTCATCGCTGTTGATAATAAAGATCACTTCCTGGACTGTTTCTACCGCATTGTCTATTCATCTTTTTATCATATTCTTATTCAGTTTTTTCCGCGGCAAGCTTGCTTGATCTCTATACTCTTCATAATGTACGTGTTTATGACATTATGTATGTATTTGTGTCGGTAGAAATTGTATGTGCAAATGGATCAGGTACAAGGTACACTTTTACTACTCTTCACTTAGCCTCAATACATCCTGCACTCCCAAGTGGCTTGGTAAAAATACTTGCCATACCGGTTATTTGTATGAACTGCCTATATCCACTCCTACTGCTATATTATGATCAAGCACAAACATTTCAATGCACCATCTTTTTACATCTGTAGCCAATATTATGAGTAGGCCTATCTATTGCAATTCTTTAGTACTTGAGTCACATATTTAATCATTTGTCTTTTATCCATTCCATGAATTGATGATGGCCACAAATCTTTCTACTTTTGCTCACCTGCTAACACGCGTCCTGCATTTACCCAAATTTAGCAAGGAAGTGTATTTTAACTATTAAATATATTCATAACATTAAAGCTGTGTCCTGTAGTCACTTTATTTATATTCATGACCAAACGCTCCCATTAAAATGCAAAAAGTACAGAAAGGTGTTGCAATGCAGTGCATTAACTTTTAAATAAATATAAACAGTGAAAACTCAAACCCTAAATACACAGACAAAAGGTTGCATATATTAACAAATCCCACAAACCATAGTACACATAACTATATCAAAGATAGTATATAACCCTGAGTGTTTGAGAGAACAAAATGTGCAATTATTTAATTTGATGATTGGATGCCTAAACCAGTCAAAGTATTGTAAAATAATCACTGCACATTTTCCCACTAAGCCAAGTAAATAATCGTATAATTGCTAGAAAACTTTAAAATATATATATTTATATTTATATATATATCAGTAAAGCCAACATGTCTACAAAGGTTCCTTCCATTGCTGAAAATCATGAAAGTGTCCAAAGCTGAACTGAACAAGAGGAAACACTGCTATTGTATCATTCCCCACCCCTGTGCAATATCATTCTCATCCACTGAAGAAGAGTTTTGGGCTCTTAAGCAAAGGCAGAATCGAGTGTTTATCCAAAGGTATTAAAACATTCTTTTCTTCATTGGAATAAAAAACATTGTTAAATTTCATTCAAAATTTCATCAAATGTCAAGTTAATCAAAGGGATGAGAAACATAATTGCATCACAAATACAGAGGATAGATGTCAATTCTAGTGGCTATATTAAAAAAAATACATTCATAGAGGAAACATTTGGCGAATGAGTTTCTTCTTCTCCTTATAATTTCTAAGTCTCAGTCTTTTCCATTGAGCCTTTTACTTGATCTAATATACTTGCTAGAGTGTTAAATAACTTTCCCACAGCCTATTCCCCAATATCTAACTCGACTTCGTTTCTCTTGGTTTGTTTATTTATTCCATTTGATCTCCCGAATGTGCGATCTGTTCAGCCTTTACGCACACAATATCAATGACCCTCGATTTTTCAGAAGCATCATACAAACATTCCTTTGTTCGCAGCTCTTAACATATTTGAAGATCATAGTCAGAGCAGTTAACAAATATCCTTGGCCTCGATTTCATGTGGGGCAATGCTTCTCAATATATAAAGATAACAAGACATGCTTCGGCAACAACGAAATCTTTTACAAAATTGTGTAACACAAAGTCACACTAACTAAATGGCATTCATAATAGTTTTTCTCTTCTTAAACTATATTTGGAATACCGATCTTAGCCATGTATCGTCTTTAGGGTCGCTAGTTTCAATTCCACATACAATGGTGTATTTTGGTTGTTTGTTTCAGGAATCTTCTTCTATCCATTGCTTTTGCCTGTTCCCAATTCAACATCCCTGGCTACACCTCTTTCTGCATCACTCTACCTGAGCATGGGAAAGTTAAGCAAGACATTAAGAGAGCTTAATTTATGTTGTGCTTTTTAAAATGTAGTTAAAGTGCTTCAGAACATACTGTTTCAAAGTGAGTTATACATATGAAAATATAAAGTAAGGTCGAAATAAATTACAATATGAAACAGAACAATGAGAGACATTAAGCCAGGAATTGAGATAGAAAGGTTTGCCTTTTAAGATTGACTTTTAGAAGTAACTGCAGCTACTGCATGCTACCAAGGCACGATTGTTAAAAAAAACAACCTTCCATTTTGATAAACAAATTATCGAAAAGAAATTTCATGTTTTCTTGTTCTTCAGTTTTAAAAAGAGCAACTTGATGACACACTTTTCTAAACCCAAACTCAACAACAACAAACGGTACACTGGTTAGCTATTTTAGGAATATGACTTGATAGTACCGAACGTACCTCTTTGAAAGTGAGATACCTACAGTTTGCCATAACACTGAATTAACAACGCCATCTGACCGTGCGAACGGGTTGCATATGAGGGCTCCGGCGATTTGATGCTGACAGTCGCCCAGAGATAGCCTTTCGTTTTTGGACCCAGGCCAGACGTTCGCTGATTCACAGTCGGGTTGGGCTCGCCCGGGTTGCAGCTTGAATCAGAGGTGCGGGCGGGCTCTCTCCAATATGATGCTTATGATTAAATCGTATAATAAATATCGCTTCTCAAACCTGGAACACACCACAGTACTAATTACATCACATGGGCCTTTGCATGGGCACTCACTGACCTTTTTGACAGATCATCAGTATTGGAGGCAGTGTTTTTGAATTAAGTGACCTGTAAAGGAGTCTGGATTGGGACGGACTTCCAAGCTTGCCATTGTTTTCCTCTTGTCGAGAAGTGGAGATGATATTGTGGGATATCTAGACTAATGAAGGATACAGCTATGCTGCCTTCGAAACCTGTCTAGTCAGAGGCAAAACCTGTCTAGTCGGAGGTACCTCAGCAGGCAACATTTTTGGTGATTATTTGATTAGGACATGAATTGTTGCCTCCCTGCCTCTGAATGCTGCCTCAATAGGCAGCATTTTGGCTGTTTGAGACACAGCCATAGTGACATCACAACTGGGAGTGCCACCCAGATTTATGACGACTAGATCAGTCAGTCTAAACTTCTTTCTACAACTGGGAGTGCCACCCAGATTTATGACGACTAGATCAGTCTACCAGCCTACGCAGTGGACTGTACCAACTGGTAGGCTTATCTAGCCATCATAAATCTGGGGGGACACTCCCACTTATGATGTCACTATGACAGTTTTGAAACAGCTTGTAATGGCTAATCACACTCACACCTGGTGGGATAATAGGGGCCCATGAAACCAGCCATCACCACACACAATCTGACATGTCAATCAACTACCACCTGCCTAAAAACTACTTCATGTCTGCAATAAACAAAGCCACTTAAGTGGTGTGCAGCAGGAGTGCCTACTACACCTTGTTATAAACAAGTGGGTTTTAAAAGGTAAGATGAGAACTGAGTGATTAATTGACCATACCTTCTCCTGATGGCAGAGTCCAGTGTCCACGGTATATTAGTGGCTCCCAGAACCAGGACTCCGTCGTTATTATTTCCCACGCCTGCAATCAGAAAGACACAGCTTTTGGTGTTTCGCTCCAGATCACACTTTGAGCTCAGATGTTGTGTTATGATGTGGTGTGGTAAGGACTCCATCTGCAGGCAGGTGGAGATCAAACTCGAAAATCTTGGTGTTTAATATAACTAATAAAGGTAACATATGTAAATGACAAGATGAGAGCTCTTCCAACTAAAACTGACACATAACATAATATCTAACAGACAACTATAATCCAATAAGGATATATAGGCTACACTTGAGGGGTGATTCCAGATGAGACAGCTGGGGCAGACAGGACACATGGCACACACAGAACTAAAAGAACTAGACAGGGAACACAATACACATAGAAATACTAGACTATGAACCCAACGGTATAGAGTTACAGCCATGACATGTTGAGTGACATGCACCAGGAAACCCTTTTCCTACTCACCCTGCATCTGCACCAGGAACTCAGTCTTGATCCTGCGGGCCGCCTCACTCTCGTTCTCACTCCTCGAGCCACACAGAGAGTCGATCTCATCAATGAAGATGATTGACGGCTTGTGTTCCCGTGCCATGGTGAACAGGCTCTTCACCAGCCTAGGGGCGAGGACGAGGAGTTTAGATACGTTTATTTTTAATATATATATATATATAATTTATCGCGTGTTTGGTGATTGGGGCCTCACTTTTCGCTCTCTCCCAGCCACTTGGACACCAGGTCAGAGGAGGAGATGGAGAAGAAGGTGGAGTTGTTGGCCTCCGTGGCCACGGCCTTGGCCAGGTAGGACTTCCCTGTGCCTGGAGGCCCGAACAACAGGATCCCTCTCCAGGGAGTCCTCTTTCCTGGACACAAGTTCAAGTAGGGTAAGGGTAACAAACTACAAATATGAAAGCTGTTTATATTGCTTCAGTGCCTTTTTGTGCTCTTGAATGTTGAGATCATAGACTTTAAATGCCAAGCACTAGGGATGCACCGATACCACTTTTTTTCAGACCGAGTACAAGTACTTACATTTGGGTACTTGCCGATACCGAATACCGATACCGAGTACTTAATAAAACCATTACAGTTCTAATGACTTTGAAAACATGTTTTATTTTCAATTTTCATCAGATGTTCCTCATATTCAATTGCTTTTTCAGTCCACTAGATGGCGCCGTCATGGGAGTCCGCGGAGAAAGAAATTAGAAATGCGCCGTCCGCGTTCAAATCAAACTTTTTTTTTTTGTACAAGGAAGTTGCATTGTTCATTTCAATACCTGTAATAGTACAGCAGTCCACACACACGTGTGCATTCAGTTAAGTTGGAATATGACTGTAATACAAACAGTTCAGTTTGTCAGGTACATGCAACATAGATTACAGTGTTGACGTCTGTCTGCTTGAGAAAATCCCATTTGCTGCAATAAAAATGATTGAAGTGAGATGAACAGACTGAAAACTTAATTTTATTAGATAAAACAGATGTTGACAAAGTTTTACTTTGGGGACATAATTTGCAGTTGAAAAATTGTAATATATCGCAATATTAATATCGCAATACTCAGCATATCGCAATATATTTAGAATCGCAATACTATCGTATCGTGACTTAAGTATCGTGAGGCCTCTGGTGATTCCCACCCCTACTACAGACCCATGTTCAAGTCCTCCTTATGTTTGCCTCCATCGAAGCTGTATCTAAACATTTTAAATACGCTGTAGGAGAGACAAAAAGTGAGTAAAAAAACACCCTAAATTTATTTTAGACAAAGAAAATTGTACATTTACATCCCGCCCTGATCAGCCAGCGGCGGCTTGGCGCATGCGCGATTCATTTGCCGTCTGGACGCGGAGGGGTGAACGTCTCGTGCTCTGACTGCAGCTGGGAGGGACTGCTGCGCGAGGACAGGATTATGATGTAGTCAGTGGATACTCGGTACGATGCGCAGTTGATATTAAACAAACATAAACGCCAACTCGGTCGCATCTCTTTATTTCAATATTCCTTGGCTAAGAATAAGGGTTTTTTTTTTTTTTTTGTTGTTTTTGTTTTTTTTTTGTTTTTTTTTTGTGGTTGAGTTTTTTTTTTTTTTTTTTTTTTTTTTTTTTTTTTTTTTTTTTTTTTTTTTTTGTTTTTTTTTTTTTTTTTTTTTTTTTTTTTTTTTTTTTTTTTTTGTTTTTTTTTGTTTTTTTTTTTTTTTTCTTTTTTATTTTTTTTTATTGGTTATTAGGGTTAGGGTCTAAGAATATTACAAGGTTAACGTTGCGTTGCCAAAGTGGTATCGGGTGCGGTTGTATCGGAGTAGTTTAACGAGTACGAGTACGAGTACATGAGCACAGTATCGGACCGGATACTGGATACTGGTATCGGTATCGGTGCATCCCTACCAAGCACCCAGGAGAAGCTCTTGTAAGTGTTCCAATTTTTTAAAAAATTAAATGAATTCTCAATGTTGAAGTGTATAGTCACTGTATCACTATATCAATTATAGTGTAATTTAGTGTAATTACAGTTGTTACTGTTACTTTTTCATACCTGTGAAGAGGTGGGGAAATTTGATTGGCAATATGACAGCTTCCTTCAACGCTTCCTTGGCCCCCTCGAGGCCGGCAACGTCGTCCCACTTGATGTTGGGCTTCTCCATGACGATGGCCCCTGGAAAAGAGGAGCAGCTTCAGAAACACAAATGGTGGTGCTCCCGACATTTAGTCCAAACGATGAACGTGTTTCCACGTGTGAACTATCTTAGATCGTTAGTTCCTTTGAATGGTCACCTGACAGCTGATTCTGGAACTTTTTCTTCTCTTGATCCTCGCCCCCATCGCTCTCGTTTCTATGAGAACAAAAAAACAGAACCACAAACTTCTTATGATGGTTTCCTGGCAATTTCCAGTGTGGCAATTTTAAATATGGAAATTAAATACCATTAAGAGTGAGCTTGTACTTTTCACAGCAACCAAAAAGTTAAAAATGGATCTCAATTATGAAGTTACTTTCGCATAATCCCTTTGAATCTCTCACCCCTTGTCATCGGACTGGGACTCTTTGACTGGCTTGCTTGGGGGAGCCTTCTCTTTCTTCTTCAGGTATGCCTTCAGCTGCTCGGCTCGGTCCAGATACTCCTTACACTTGCTCCTGATGCTCTGCTTCGCTTTATCGCCATGTGCATCATCTAAAGCGACAGAAAGACATAATAACAAGATTCAATTAAATTCAAAATGTATTTCCATAGCACCGAGTCATACAAAAGCGGTTTAAAGTGCTTCACATAAAAGAAAACATACATATTAATGCATAGATACACACACAACACAACACAACACAACAACACACACACGGTGTGTTCATTTCAGGAAATGCTTGACTGAAGATCTTCAGCTTGGTTTTAAAAGACCACAGAATCAAAGCACACAAAGATGACAGCTATGAATAGTCCATGTCCACATACGTCATGAGCATGACGTCATGGTATGTCCACGGCACGTCATGAAACGTCCAAACGAGCTACTCACACTTGACGACATGGAGGAAGTATTGCACTGAATGCTCATACAGTCGAAGGGCTTCTTCGTAGTTTTTGGCTTTATCCTCCTCTGCTGCTTTGGATGCAAGATCTATAGCTTTCTGCAAATTACATTAAGACCAATGGCGTGTTGACACTACTAACACATGATCACCGATGACACATTATTGGTTTCATTATGTTATCAATCTGACACGTCATGATACAATACAATACAACGTATTCATTAGATGGTCGCAGGTTGTTCACGGCTTACGAAACGTTGATCTTTAACTTCTACTCGACTCGTGTCAAAGTTTCCACTCACCTGTAGGGATGAGCCAGCCATCGGTGTTACCGCGACGTTCACTACGTAGCTACGTAGATTTACTTGACTTAACTTGATGATATCAATTGAACGAAATACTATTGTATTTTGTAACACTGACGATGGGTTCTTACAGTGTCGCCAGACCGCAAACTGTACACACAAATAAAACACAAAGCAGGCGAAGTTTCTTTTCTCTTCCGCCTTGATGTTGCTGTGAACTTCCGTGATTCACACACGTGT
>PIJE02001892.1:86100-94847 GCA_002895965.2 Coryphaenoides rupestris | reverse complement strand
AGAGAGATAGAGAGAGAGAGAGAGAGAGAGAGAGAGAGAGAGAGAGAGAGAGAGAGAGAGAGAGAGAGAGAGAGGGGGAGAGCGGGAGGAGGAGGAGAGAGAGAGGAGAAACGGAAGGATGGAGCGAGAGAGGGGGGAGGGAGAGAGAGAGGGATGGGACGGACGGAGAGAGGGAGGGGAGCATGGGAGGAGGAGGGAGAGAGAGGGCAGGGAAGGGGAGAGAGGGAGAGATAGTGAAAGAGAAAGATAGACAGAACAAGATCATTCAAGGAATTTTGATGGGGGATGACACACACATACACACACACACACTCTCTCACACACACACACACACACACACACACACACACACAAACTATTGTAACAGTAACGAACCTTGATCTGTGTCTCAGACTATTCCGTGTTGGGGCAGTGAATTTGAGCCTGGAATTGGGCCTGGAAAGTCCTTGAAAAGTCCTTGGATTTGATGTTTAAGAGGGTGTGGGAACCCTGAGGGAGGATGTAAGGGGAGGCACAAAATAGAAGGGGGAGGGACAAGGAAGAAGAGGGAGTAGTGAAGGAAGAAGGGGGCGGGACAAGGAAGAAGGGAAGGAGGTAGGGATGAGGGAGGGAGGGAGGGAGGGAGGGAGACAGACAGTTAAATGTGTTGGCACTGGGAGGGACATCCTGAAATGAGAGTCTCCCAGGTATGTGTGTGTGTGTGTGTGTTGGAGGGGAGGAGGGGGGAGAAGAGGGCTTTCCACAGCAGTGAAACACATTCCCTTTGACTTTATAAAAGCAGGAGATGAATGAAACATGACCTGCACTGAAACCCCAGACGAAGCCTCCCATTAAACTTTAAGTCCATTCAAACAAACGGGAATACTCTTCATCATATTTAAGCTCTCCCCGTTCCCCTTGTTTAAACTTTTGCTCACGTATCCGGGCTAAAGGCCTTTTATTTTTGTGTCCTTTTATTCTTTTGCTGAACAAGCAGAAGCTCCTCTCCTCTCCTGTGGCGGTACGTTACCCTGGGCGCGGGTACCGGGCGGGAGGGTGGGTTACACCTGGGAGTCTACCCGGACTCCCCTGGGCCGCAGCTGCTCCTGTGTCCCAGAGAGATGGTGGAGAGGAGCAGGTGGTGCTTTTAAAAGGCCTCTTGTTGTTGTGTTGGCTGCGAGGGCAGGTGGTGGTGGTGGAGGTAGTGTTGGTGGACGAGGTGGTGGTGGATGTGGTGGAGGTGGTGTTTGGTGGTGGTGTTTTAAGGGAAGGTGGTGGTGGTGGTGGGGAGGTGGATGTGGTGGTGTTGGTGGAGGAGGTGGTGGAGGTGTTTGTGGGGGTTGTGAAGCGAGCTAGGGGAAAAGGCAAAGAGTATTTGTTCACAGTATTTGTATTTATTCAATACATTTCAAAAACTGACACCTGCGAAAAACCTGCCTTGCAAAGTGCACAGTGCCAGAAAGCAGATCATTTCTGGACTTAAAAGGTGCAAAATAAGATTACATAAAAATAAATAAACAAATGAATGCAAAAGATACACATTTCAGTTCTTAACAGACATAAAGAACTTGTTTTAGGTAAACAACAAAAGAGTGAATGCAACTGGTGAACATTCAACTGCTCAAATAGTCTTTTGGGGACTTGTCTGCACTGCAGTGTCTTCCTCTGTGTGTGTGTGTGTGTGTGTGTGTGTGTGTGTGTGTGTGTGTGTGTGTGTGTGTGTGTGTGTGTGTGTGTGTGTGTGTGTGTGTGTGTGTGTGTGTGTGTGTGTGTGTGTGTGTGTGTGTGTGTGTGTGTGTGCAGCAGTTGTCTGTTGCTTCTATGTTTTTCTGTGCTGGCATGTCTGTCAATGGCGCCTTTTCCTTGGCTACTAACGTCCACGTCACAACGATGCTCATCAATCCGTGCTCTTTATTCCATTCCGGATTAAACGAGCTCTTTGGTGTCGGCGTGTTGACTCATGTTCACGTTGTGTTAAGGTAACGATATGACGTAGCCAACACATGGATGCTTGTTTACGTTTTGGCCACTCTACTGTGGGGTGTGTAATAGTTGTTTGCTCTGCGATCATGGAAGGTTGCTGGTTCGATCCCCGGAGACATCCTCCTTCCTCTCCTACGCTGTGTGAGGTGTCCCTGCGCAAGACACCACCTAACCCACGCTCCTCTCTGTGCTCTCTCTCTCTCTCTCTCTCTCTCTCTCTCTCTCTCTCTCTCTCTCTCTCTCTCTCTCTCTCTGTGTCCCTCTCTCTCTCTCTCTCTCTCTCTCTCCTCTGTCTCTCTCTGTTCCCTCTCTCTCTCTGTGTCTGTGTGTCTCTCTCTGTCTCTGTTCTCTGTGTCTCTCTCTCTCTGTCGCACTTTGGATAACAATGCTGTATAAATGCAATCCATGTACCATTTACATGTTGAGGTACCTCTGTGGTTAAAGCACTGTGTCTTGTGAGGCTAATTTGGTTTTTATTCCCCTGATTGTACTTTAGCTCTGTTCCGGTGTGTTCCAGCCCAGCCCGTCCTGTTTGGGCGGTGTGTTTGTTTTGACTCACGATGATCCGTCAGCCCTCCCACACGGATCAGTTGAGGACCGGGTGTGCTGTGCTTGTTCCGGTTTGAAACTTTGATATAACCGACGTGGTTACGTAACGCTTTAGTGTTTGAACAACGTTTTTTTTTTGGGGGGTCAATTTGCTAACGAGACACGGTTGTCTCATCTGTAGAAAGAGAGGAGAGGAGAGGAGAGGGAGAGGAGAGGAGAGGAGAGGAAGGAGGGGGAGGGAGGGGAGAGGGAGGAGGGGGAGGGAGAGAGGAGGAGAGAGGGGAGGGAGGGAGGAGAGAGGGAGGGAGGAGAGAGAGAGAGAGAGAGGGAGGAGAGGAGGAGGAGGAGGAGAAGGAGGAGGAGGAGGTGGGAGGGGAGGAGGAGAGGAAGGGGAGAGGAGGAGGGGAGGAGGGGAGGGAGGAGAGGAGGAGGAGGGGGAAGAGGGAGGGGCTGTCAGAGGTAGCTCTACGCTGGGGTTGTATGTAGGCTATGAACTAGTAGTGTGATGATACCAGTGTGGTGACCTTGCTCGCTGTTGTGTGCTGTTGGCTGTGTGGGGCCGGTTCGGTGCTGTGGTGGCTGTGGGTAGGGAGAGAGGAGGAGAGGGGGAGGAGGAGGAGGAGGAGGGGAGGGAGAAGGGAGAGGAGGGGAGGTGGAGGGGGAGAGAGGGGAGAGGGAGAGGAGGAGAGAGGAGGAGGAGAGGAGGGGAGGGAGGAGAGAGAGAGGGAGAGAGGAGGGAGAGGAGGAGAGGGAGGAGAGATGGGGAGAGAGGGAGAGAGGAGAGAGAGAGAGAGGGAGAGAGGAGGGGAGAGGAAAGAGGAGGAGGGAGAGGGAGAGGAGGGAGAGGAGAGGAGAGAGAGGAGGAGGGGAGAGGGAGAAGGAGAGAGAGAGAGGGAGTGGAGAGAGGAGAGAGGAGAAATGATGATAGTAGAGCAAGAGCTTCAAGCTTTTGTGGTGCTGTGCTCTGCTGCGTACCGTAATTCTTTACGATTGTGAGTGACGGTAAGGACTCAAACTCTCTTCTCTCTCGTATGCGGTAATTATCTTGTCACCTAGCACGGTTAACGCTACAGCACCGCACGCGCTTTTCATGAGAAATCTTGGCGATGGCCGCCGGGAACTTCTCAAGATAGCTTTGCCCCCTCGCCAACCGTGGGCCGTCGACGGGTTTCGACAGAAGGGGTTCTGGAGACTCGCTCGGCTGGGTTCTTGTGTGTGGGACTCGTTTAATTCAGTCTATCTAACTGGCCTCGATTTGTCTCTTACCCGTATTGGCTGGTTCATCTATACAGCGCTCTGAGACCTCCCTCTGGCTGCTGGCTGTGTCTGGTCATGTACGGCTTGCGTAAACGTCGGGTCTCAAGGTGTGATCCACAACCTGCTGCTGCTTGCTCAGTTTATTGTCCTCTAATGTGACGTCGAGTGCAATCACTGGCTATGTAGGATTGCCATCGCGTCTCTTCGTTTCCAACAAAATGTGCACCTACATGAGTATACTGGTCGTGACGACTCTGTTTGCGTATTCTGTGTGGCCTTAAGATTGGAACCGGGAATGTCACTCCAGTGTAAGATGTAACCATTTAGTTATTGTGCTTATTATCTTCGCCCACTATTTCATTTATTTTTGTTTCCTTACATTTTGGTGAAATCATTCATACTGTGTAGTGTATGGTTCAATGTATGAATTAAGGGATGAGGTTCAGTGATGGAGAAGATGTATTGCGAGATTACTGGGATGAGAGAGAGCACAGAGGAGGGGGGCGGCGGGGTGGCGGATGGTAATAACTAAGGAAGCCAGAAGGATCACACACAAATGTTTTCTCAAGAGACGAACATATCGGGACGATAAAAGAATACCAATTCACCAGCAGTTTAGCGTGTGGTGTGTGTGTGTGTGTGTTAGCGTGTGCGTGTGTGTGTGTGTGTGTGCAGTTGTGTGTGTGTGCGTGTGTGTGTGTGTGTGTGTGTGTGTGTGTGTGTGTGTGTGTGTGTGTGTGTGTGTGTGTGTGTGTGGTGTGTGTGTGTGTGTGTGTGTGTGTGTGTGTGTGTTGTGTGTGTGTGTGTGTGTGTGTGCGTGGTGTTGTGTGTGTGTGTGTGCTCGTGTGCGTTTGTGTGTGTGTGTTTGATAACTAACTGTGTTCGATTTGTGTGTGTGCTGTCCTAGTTCACCGCGCTTGATTGATTTATACGGCCCTTCGTGGTGGCAAGCAATTACCGGATGGGGCCACCACTTTGTAGCTGTGCATTTTACCACCTCCACCACCACACCACCATCCACCTCCCACCACCACCTACCACCACCACCACCACCGCCACCACCACCACATCCACCACCACCGCCATTACCACCACCTCCATCACCACCACCTTAACTGTATTCTAGTGGGTGGCGGTGTTCCCCCCCCCCCGACATGTGTCCAGCTGTGACGCAGATGATACCGTCGGTGGTGTTAGCTGTGTGTGTGTGTGCTGTGTGACGGTGGTTGTGTGTCTGTGTGTGTGTGTGTGTGTGTGTGTGTGTGTGCGTGTGTGTGTGTGTGTGTGTGTGTGTGTGTGTGTGTGTGTGTGTGTGTGTGTGCGTGTGTGTGTGTGTGTGCGTGCGTGTGTGTGTGTGTGTGTCTGCTTGTGCACGTTTGCCTACACGTCGTGTATTTCAAAACTCTACACGAGTCCATAGCACCGCAGTGAGCACAGAATCGACGTCGGCGTATTATTTCATATTGTTGTTCACGCTGTACACAGTGTTCTACGTGTTCTAAGTGTTCTATGTTCTACGTTCTCCTGCAAATAAAACTGTTGCCTTTCAACTAAGCCTGACTGGATTTTTTCTTTTTTTTCCCCGACCCTCCTTCTCTCCTTATTTTAGCAAGACTATTTCAATCCTCTATTAATCCTGACGATGGAGTTGCTCCACACATTGACAGATACAGAAAACGGTAGCATGCCTGCCAAACCTGCACGCGTTGTGTGAAACAGCTGCAGGTATCCGGATGGATACACATAACCGTGTATCCAACAACAATAATCCATAACCATGACTCAATCCAGCCATATCAACAGTAGCTCAGGAGGTAAGAGAATTTCCTTCGGGATTAATAAAGTTCTATTCTATTCTATTCTTCTATTCTAAGAGTGGGTCTGGCAACAGGAAGGTTACTGGTTCTATCCCCAGGCTCCGCCTAGTAAGTGTCGAGGTGTCCCTGAGCAAGACACCACCTAACCCTAACTGCTCCTGACGTGTTGGTTGTTACCTTGCATGGTTGACCGCCGTCGGTGTATGAATGGGTGAATGTGAGGCAACTGTAAAGCGACTGTGAACCTTAGCCCGCTTAGGGTGTTTCAATTGGGTTGCTGTTTAATAAATTGAGAACATTACACACAATTGTGGACTGGACAAGTGACTTTTACTGTCCAAAGATGACCGATGCGTTTCTTATTGACACCCACCCACACACTCGAAAAACATTCATCCACAAAGTGGCGAGTGGAAAATGACACCTGGCACCTCGGCTGCATCTACACTCGAAAACTCTACTCTCATCCACCGTATCGTTCTCAGTTTGTCGAATATGATGGTACGATATGAAACCGCTTGCAATACCCTCCCGACTCAGTATTGTGACTAATGATCCGTCTTCTTTTTTTGGGTGGATGACACACGGGGCGGGCGTCGGTCCTCAATATGATTTGCCATGCGCTAAACCTCCAGGTCACGCGCTTGTCAGGTTCTGACACCCGGCCTGTGACCAACGCAAACCTCACTGTGTTAGGAGCGTGTCGATACCTTGATTTCAAATTTAAAGCATTAAATTAATGAATTAAAGGCACCAACATCGACCACATATCTCGAATATCACTCTCCATAGGGATAGTCCCTCATAATAGCGTCGCGAAGCATTCTCGGCGTGTCATGCCAACAAAAAGATAACAACATGTGTTTCTCTAGTCACGCCCTCCGTCAGTGTCTGATACGGGGCTCTCACTAGTACAGAGTGCGTGTCTCTTGCTTTCGCCCGGGAACTAGGATAACGCAGTCTGTGACAATTGACCGGCCTAAATCGCAGCCAGGCGGACGATCTGCGCACCTTTGGGTTGTTGCGTGACAGAGTGTGTGTGTGGTTTCCTGGTGCTCGATGTAATATGCGCGCAAGAGTTGCTCTCGATACGAGGACTCCACGACGAACCGATGAGGTTGCGGAAATGGGACAGATGAAGAGCACGGAGGGGGTAAAGCTCGCCGTTAGTCGTCTTGTACGGCAAGCCAGGCAGACAGCCGAGAGGAAGTCAGATGACGGGAGGGAAAACATAATAATTTGCCAGGACTCGAGCGAGGTCGCTGAGGCAAGGGACCGCAAAGATGATCGGGGTATGGAGGGGAGGTGGGTAAGTACTTCACGCTAAAAAGGCAATTACTGATTACCGGTAATCAACGATAAAGCTGTCAGACGTTTATGGTTTACCTGTGTCTGATGCTCCGCAGTAAACTGCAGCCACTGTCCCCCGATTATCGTAAAAAACGGAGAACCTTGACGAGGGGATTGTGTCCCGTTTACAAAGCGGTTTATTCAGATTGACGAGGGGATTGTGTCCCCGTTTACAAAGCGGTTTATTCAGATGAAGAGCGTGGACGGTGTTTACTCCACACGGCTGCGTTTATTTCCAGGTTCTCGCTGACGTTAGTGAGCTCTGGGAGTTGTAGTTCTATCTATTAAAACCGTCCTGTGCCAGCCGGGGGTACGGGGGGGTACGTGGTTGGGGCCTCTAAATCACCAGCGAGTAGCGCACAGACGCCGCCGCCGCCGCCGCCAACGCCGCCAACGACGCTTCCTTGTGGCACCTGTTCAAAAATTGGAACCGCACGTGATTGGCCCACTTGGTCTAACCGTCGCTAAATCTTTATTTCCAGTCATCTTCGTCTTCGCATTGTGAAGATCACCACATGTCACTGAAGAGCAGCATCTTCCCTGGGTCGGGCTCCAGCCTCCTGTTATCACCTTTATCTCTCCATCGACGCTTCCACGCCACCAAGAACAATGTGCATGATAAGCGACGCTTGAGTTTTATCTCCCCGGTTATCTTAGGGTTTAGTATTAAAAGACGGCCGCCTTTCCTCACTCAAGGGAGGAGATTATTGAAATCGACGGGGTTCCTTTTTTTCTCTAAGTGGACCTTGTTCTCTCGGCCCTCGGAGGCCTATGTTAAGGAGGGATTGAAATCATAAACAAAGAAATGAGAAGTAATTACTCTTCGACATGTGGTATCCGTCCACCAATATTCAGAATAACATCAGATAGCCTGATAGGAAACATGGCTGAAATTGTGTTTTCGAATTCGACGTGTCGAGTCAGTTCTGACTTTTTTTTTTTTGTTTTCCAGATAGGCAGCCATTTTTGACAGAAAAGTAGAGCCGCGTCGGTATATATTCTTCTGTATGTCACTCTTCCTGGCTTCTTTGTGGAGGTAGAAGCATCTTAGCCATAATCCGCGTGCTCTCATCTGCCGACGCAAGAAGGACACAGTACACGTAGACAAGATGTCCCTCCGTCTCAACGAGCTGAGTGATTGCCAACCAAGTTAAAAGTAACTCAGGTCTCCTCGCTCAACCCTTCAACAGCAGGGACTAAAAGTGTGTTCAAAGCAAGAAGAGGCAGTATGGTTCTTCTGTAGTGAACGCCGCCCTGGCCACATTGAAGCCTGGGGTGAAGAGAGTATGTCTCTTAGAAGCGCACAAAGACGGGAAAATAGACAGAAACACAACAGCCGAAACTAAGTTGTTCCATTGTTTGGTGACCTACTTTCGCAGGACAGAACTAGTATTGTTCTTACTTTATAAAAGATAGATAGATAGAGAGATAGACGGATAGACAAAAAAAATAAGAGTTTGTTTTGAGTTTTATCTGTAAGAGTTTGTCTGGTCCCAGCCCCCATATTCCACTTAATGGCAATGGATGGTAGCAATCTCTACCATTGAGCATTTGTACACTGTAGATTGATGCTTGGGTTTTATCTGTCTTGATCTCTCTAGTGACGCTCTAAGTGATGACCAGTCGTGTTATTATCTAGACGTACGCAACGGAGCATTGAGTGGGAAGATGTTGGCCAACCTGTGACGACGTGTCACACTTTGCGTCGATTTTCGTTGCTTGGGTCAACCCTGCGCGAGGTGTAAGATCTAAGGTCTAGATATAGAGTGCTAGTTCCTGTCTAGGAGGTTCTGCGGTGGAGGAGGGCACCTC
>PIJE02001892.1:71100-81100 GCA_002895965.2 Coryphaenoides rupestris | reverse complement strand
ATGGACATTTGTGTGTGTGGTGTGTGAAGAGAGAGAGAGCGAGAGAGGAAGAGAGAGAGAGAAGAGAGAGCTGGTGGAAAACCGACCAAAGCTTTTCAATTGTTCTCATTTAACGACTCCAATAAGACCCCCCCCCCCCATCCACACTCAGAGTCACAAGCTCCTGTTTGGTGTGTGTGTGTGTGTGTGTGTGTGTCGGTCCCTGCATCACGGCACACCACATAGAAAAATCAATAAACCTCGAGACCTCGAACACAACAGTGGCAACCTGCCCTGGCCTGTGTGTGTGTGGGTGTTGCTTATGTGTGTGTGTGTGGCTCGCCGGTTTTGACCCCCAGCTGTTGCTAGGTGTAAGATGGAAGAAGTGGGAGGGAGGAGGGAGGAAGGAAGGAAGGAAGGAAGGAAGGAAGGAAGGAAGGGGAAGGAAGGAAGGAAGGAGGGAGGGGGGAAGGAGGGAGGGGAGGACCGGTAGCGGCAGGAGACGAGGGGGAGGGAGGGAGAGGGGCGGGAGAGGGAGGAAGCAAGGAAAGGAAGCGAAGGGGTCGAGTTTTGCTACCTGCAGGGTATTTCTGGCCGGTGTGAACTGTGACCTCTGCATGAAGCATGTTTACTCTGAGAATGCAGTCAGGCAGACGTGGACACACACACCGACAATAGAAGGTCCTTGAAAGGTGTGTGTGTGTGCGTGTGTGTGCATGTGTGTGTGTCTGTGTGTGTGCACTTGGTCGCTTTGCCGCTTGACAATGGCGGTGAACAAAAGCAGATGTATTTATTATTTGAATAATACACAAATGGGCTGCAAATGGGCATGTACACACACTCTCACACACAGACACACACACACACACACACACATACACACACGACACACAGACACACACACACACACACACAGAAGATGTTACAATATGAAAGGGGTTAAGTCAGGGTCAGGAACATGAAGGCCACTGTGTCCATAGCTGTCTCCATCCGTGTGTGTGTGTGGTGGTGTGTGTGTGTGTGTGTGTGTGTGTGTGTGTGTGTGTGTGTGTGTGTGTGTGTGTGTGTGTGTGTGTGTGTGTGTGTGAGGACAGGGTCTGTCAGTTCTGGTCTGGTGATCGCCATAATTAGAAGTCTCTCTCCCACTCCCTGTCTGCTTTGGTCTGTGTCTCCCCTCTCTCCCTCTCTCTGCCTCACCTCTCCGGACGCCTCCCCTGCCCTCCTCCTCCTCCTCCTCTCAGAGCATCTTCTTCCACTCCTCCTTGTCTTCTAGCCTCACCTTCTCTCTCTCTCTCTCTCCGCTGATCTCTCTCTCTCTCTACTGATCATCTCTCTCTCTCTCTCTCTCTCTCTCTCTCTCTCTCTCTCTCTCTCTCTCTCTCTCTCTCTCTCTCTTCTCTCTCTCTCTCTCTCTCTCTCTCTCTGTCTCTCTCTCCCTCTCTCTCTCAATTTCAATTTCAATGTAAAGCTCTTTTTTGGGACGGAACTAACATCACTTTAACATCGCGTTGATTCTCGCCGGACTCTCGCTTGCCACGCGTCGACTTGTTGCGGCAAACCTAACATGCACTTATTTTTACTATCAATGTGTTTATGTTGATGATGATTGGAAGTACTACTAGTAGTAGTAGTAGTAGTAGTAGTAGTAGCAGTATTCATTTAAATCCATGAATTTAATCATTCTACTTTTTTGGAAACTGGTAAGCAGTGTGCTGTTGTGTTGTTTCTTGTGTTGTTTCCCCGTGTGTTCTGGTGTGTATCCATCACCTGTCTTCACCTGTCCCTCGTTACTTCTGCCCAATCACCTGTCTTCACCTGTCCCTCGTTACTTCTGCCCAATCACCTGTCTTCACCTTGTCCCTCGTTACTTCTGCCCAATCACCTGTCTGCCCTGTATAGCTCTGTCTGTATTTCACTTCAGTGTTTGTATGGGTTCTCTGTCGTAAGTTTGTCGTCATCGGTGTTCACGTACCACATGAATACCGACGTTCACGTACCACACGAGTTCATCCCGGTGCTTTTGGCTCCTCACCTTGTTACCCACACGATGACACGATGTTTAAAAGGACAGAACATTCCGTCAGCCTCGTTCTTTAAAAAACGGGGAGCTTCGCCTTTCACTTTATAAACCCGTCTCTGTATCGTTCCAACGACGCGGGTAGCGTTTTGCAAATGGCCGACGATTACCGCACCTCCATGTTGCCCCAGCACCCGGATCTCCCCGCCGCTGCCGCCGAGAGCTTCCATCCAAACATGCATCCATCCATTAGCTGTATTGTGTCATATTGCTGTGTTGAACTGCTGAACTGTGGTATCTACAATAAAAAAACATAAGACAAAGGGGTGTTACAGGGTATTTCTGGCATACATTAACATGACTAACTGATGATAGACATAAAGTATAACTGATGACTAAGTGGCTGGACTCATGTTCACGTTGTGTAAGGTTAACGATATGACGTAGCCAACACACGGATGCTTGTTTACATTTTTAACCAATCATACGTATATCAGATAGACACCGCGTCAGCCAATCATTTGTTAGACCGGAGATCTTACGGCGTTCCAGTGCATCTCCAAAAAGGAGGACAAATGAGCGTCCGGCTTGAGGCTGCGCCGGACAGGTCATTTAAAATCCGGACTGTCCGGCCAAAATCCGGACGTATGGCCACTCTAACTGGCCACCCTGATGGCCATCCTACTGGCCACCCTAATGGCCACACCAATGGCCACCTTACTTTCCACTGCAAGGCACTTGCTCTTATTTGCGACACATTCATATACAAAGTAATCCTGTCGCTTTCTCCCGACTTTTGCCGCCCTGATACCAGCGAGGGGCGTGTACTACAAGTGGCACAGTGGAAGATAGACTGAGGCTACGTATGAAATAAATTGACAAAGACGAAAGACTAAAGACATTTTCTCTATAATTTTATTTTATTTTAGTTAGTTTGTAAAGACACACTACAGTTTCAGTTAGTTATCGTTTTTTTGTAACACCTGGTTTTTTCACACCGTTTTTCCGTTAGTTTTCGTTAACGATAATAACCTTGGCGTGAACCCAACAGAACCCGAAAGTTTGCCATGTGGAACAGCCCTAATCTCACCCATTTTGACCTCTGGACCTCCTTAAAGTAACACCTTCCAGTTTATCTTTTTATTTAAAATAAACACAGGAGTACTCACAGGAAAAAGTCACATGTTAGTTGTCAGTGGATGTGTGCAAAAAATGTGACAAAAAATGCCTTACACAAGCGTAATGTGTCATTAGGTTGAAAACGTGGCAGGAAGGAAGGCAGGAAGAAAATAAACCAACACAATAGTTTTATCTAAAATGTATTCGATTGACACTTTTTTGTCTTTCGCAGGAGAGGAGCAAAATATGTGCCAACACCCATATCTCTCTTTTACAGATCTATTTTGATATATCGAATCTAAACAGACATGGGCTTTGACTGCTGCCTGTCGAGGCCATCTATGGAGACACTAATGGCCCTTCTCAGGAGGGATGTAGACCCATGGCTTGGCGCGAGATGTGGACGTCTACTGGCTGGCACAGGGACTGTCTTACACCGTTGTCTCCTGGGCCTTCGATGTGCCAAAGACCACAGGGTTTGACATTGTACATCGGCCGTGTCGCGTCTTCCTGTCTCTCCTGGCCAACGCGGTGTTCTCGCCCACACACTGGCGCTGTGTGCTGAAATTGGCTTCCGTGGTTTCCAACACACCTTGCCAACGGCCCCGCCTTCGGCCACTGTGTGGCTGCCATTGATCGATGCCACCTTACATATCGAGGCTCCCCATGGTCCACGAGATTACCTGAACAGAGAACTCTTCCCCCTTTCTGTTCGGCCAGCTTCAGGCAACCTGTGACAGCAGTGGCAAATGTCTGGATATCATTTTTGTAGGTTGCCCTGGTATTCAGTCGACCACCACACCAGGGTGCTAAGATACAGTCCTGGTTTTGTCCGGGGATGTTGCCCACCAGCTGGTCACTTCATTCTGACGGGGATGAACTCAGCATGCCAGATCCACCAGATCTTTATATTATAGAGAGGGGGCCTTTGACGTGAGGAAGGCACGGTGACCACAAGGTCCCTCTTCCCTCCTCTTCAAAGCCCTGCAAGTCGATCACACACCTATGGCTAGACATGCGGTCGCAGTGTGTGTGTGTGTGTGTGTGTGCGTGTGTGCAATACCGTTCCATAACATCTGCATCACTGCTGGGCACTGCCTGGATTGAACACGGCCCTCACCTTTGCGAGATTATTTCACAGGCCTGCAAGTGTGTGTGTGTGTGTGTGTGTGTGTGTGTGTGTGTGTGTGTGTGTGCGCACGCCTGCGTCTGTGTGTGTGTTGAGCTTTTTTGTGCTCCGTCCTAAAAGACTTTGTTTCCCATCATTCAAATGAATGAATTACTTTTTCTGTTACATTTAGATTTGGTCAATAATTCAACAACTTCTTCTCCAACATTGTTGTTTGCACATTAATATTAGATCTTGGCTTTTCTGTCATGCAGTGTTTGGCATATTTATTACAGGGGTTGCTTGCTCTAAGTGATGCAAAGACCATGGACTGCACAGTAAACACTACACTACATTAACTCTGTGAAGACAGCAACAAGGGGCTTCAAATTGGTCTCACTCTTCTAAATTGATAGCGAGTGTCTGCATGTAAATGTCAGTCAACCATCAACCACATGGTTCTTGATCAGCTCCCTGATTGGCCGACAACGTCCACCCTGTCATCAACCACATGACTATTTACCAGCCCTCTGATTGGCCGACCCTCCTCCCTGGCCAAGTGTTCTTGAATCTTGAGGCACATGAGAAAGAAGCCGATTGTTTCTTTTGTAGCGATCAATACGGTCGAACACCAAAAAGTAATCATCAAAAAGCATGCTTTTTAAACCCATCAGTGGTTAACTTTTCATCTGGCTCTGGCTGCCTGTGTTGCTCGGTATATATAAATGTCTCATTAAGTTCACAGGCAGAGAGAGGGAGAGGGAGAGATGCCCGAAAGCCTGAGTTTTTAGACATGGAGTTTACATTAAGAATTGACAGTACAGATGTTCACAACCGCTTTGCTTCTACCAACCACTTCAGCCTCAGCAGAGGATGAAATACATAATATATAAACACACACACACACACAGGCGATAGCCCTGGATCAACCCTGGCATGAAAACAAGCTTTTATAGGCTGAGCTTATCCAAACAAAAATCTAACGCTTGGAGCACGTTAAGCTTGACCTTGAATCCAAATGACAAATGACCAGCCAGTGGCTTTTTTAAGTTCTTTACGTCTTTTAAGTTCCTTATGTCATCCTTCTGGTTCCCGCTCAAGCTGCACTTTTTAGTTTGTTTCAGTTGATACTTAAAGCAAAACAAATATCCTCAAAGTACAAAAACACCTTTATAGAGTTCATAACTTTGCGCAATTGGCGGGAAACGCTGAGCGGGAAAGCTAACTGCCATCGTCGCAAAAGGTGGCAGTTGGTGGGGAACGCGGCGGCCATGTTGCTTGCATACTGCAGGACTCGCCATATGGCCAGGAGGCATTATACGCCTTCCCTCACACACTTCACTTCTCATCCTCCTCCCTTCTTTTATTCCCACTCACCCGTCCGCCGCCCACCCACGCACAGACACACAGACACACACACGCAGACACGCACACACGCACACACACACACACGCACACACACACACACACGCACACACACACACACACACACACACACACACACACACACACACACACACAGACACATACATGCAGTGATAATGAAGAGGCATCTTGATTAAGATGTAGTTGTGTTCATCCTCTATGAGTCCCCAAAGAAACCATTAACATTAGTTTAAGGCGCTGGGCTGTGGGTGTGTGTATATACAGTATATATATATATATATATATATATATACTGTATATATAGAAATATAGAATACTTGGTGTGTCTTGGCAATGGCTGACAGCCAAGGGTACTCATATTCTGTAACCTCTGGTTCCTCCTCTCCTCTCTGGTCCCTCTTCTCTTTATTTCCGTTTTTCGATTCTCGATTTTCATGTTTACTCTTTCTTTCTCGTTTTATCTCTTGTTCTCTCTCTCTTCTTCATTTTTTCTTCCTCTCCTCCGTGCCTCCTACTCTTCTCTCCTGTTTGGCCAGCGTTTCTCCCTGACCTTTCCAGGAGACTCTAAGTGATCTAAATGGGCCCACAGTGTGTTTTATCACAGAAGGAAGGAGGGAAAAAACGCCTTCGCTTGCTTAGTCAGCACAAAGCGGATTACAAATAACTCTTACTCTGACCTGGATCAACCATATCGATCCAACAAACTATATATATATATATATATATATATATCATTCTTCATAGTACAATAGGAAAGGACATTCCGATGTTAATACGAGAAAGTGCCGACGTCGGTAGTACGTAATCGTGGTATATTATGGTCCAGTATTATAAGGACGGCCTCTTTCGTGTGTGTGTGTCTGTGTGTGTCTGTGTGTGTGCCTGTGTGTGCGCTGTGAAATACCTCCTCTGCGTGAGCATACTACCCGTACGCAACGGCCATCTTTAATTCATTGTTTACGATCGTGTGCACATTTATCCACGATAGGTCAGCGATTACTCTTGACTGGCTTCACCCATGCATCTTTTATGAGTCCCGTACACTGAGTCAAAGTCACCACCAAAGTGCCACTTTGTCCGTGCAGACTCGGTGTACAAATAATTTTTTTTACTCTGCAGGAAACGGCTAAGAACTACACAGCGCGGTGTCCCTCACTTTGTTGTATCTCGATTTGTATTCCATTTGTTTTGATGCGTTTTATACGATTTAGATTTTCCCCCGTCGGAAATGATTTTATCGTCCAGGATGACCCAACGTGTCATCATTTCTACCGTGTGTTTGATTTTTATAAAAACACTCGAGGTGTTTCTCTCGACACCCTCGCAGGCGCGTCAACGTGACGAGACGACAACATCGACGAAGGTGGCGGTGGTGGTGGCGGGGTTGACAGCCGTCGCTGAACATACACGCCTTGTCATCCCCTGTCAACACCACTTACTGTCCTCAACTCCTCAACACACACACACACACACACAGAAGCTAGGATACGTCTGGGACACCTTTAGTGGCACAGGGTGGGGTCTGGAACAAGACTCGGGGTGTCTCTCTCTCTCTCTCTCTCTCTCGCGCTCTCTCGCTCTCTCTCTCTCTTTCGCTCTGTCTCTCTCGCTCTCTCTCTCTCTTTCGCTCTCTCTCGCTCTCTCTCTGCGCTTCAGCATGTGTGTGTGTGTGTGTTACAGATACCGGATACCGTTTCCTGATGAGTGTAACTGTCTTTCACACACAAACTAGTGACACAAGCCCCTCCCACCATAAACTTAACACGATTACTGTAACATGGCGACGCCACGCCGCGGCGCCCCCTGGTGGCCGGGCCAGGGGGATGCGTCTCCTGTCTCCTGTCTCCCATCTCCTAATGCTTCATAAGTGTCCTCTCTGAACCCTCACCTTCGTCCTCCTCTCTCTCTCTTTCTCTAATCTATTAAACCTTTACGTACAACCCCCAGAGTCTGCTGGGTGGTCGCCATGATGTTTTCAAAGGCATTGAACTAATTATCTCTCCCTCTCTCCCCCGCTCCCCCTTTCTCCCTCTCTCCCTCTCTCCCCCTCTCTCCCTCTCGCCCCCTTTCTCCCTTTCTCCCTCTCGGACTCACTTTCTCCCTCTCCCCCTCTCTCCCTCTCTCCCTCTCGGACTCACTCTCTCCCTCTCTCCCTCTCCCCCTCTCTCTCTCTCTCCCTTTCTCCCTCTCGGACTCACTCTCTCCCCTCTCCTTGCTCTCCCTTTTCTTTTACTCTCTATATCTCCCCCCTCTCTTCCTCTCTCGTTCTCTTTCTCTCACTGGCTCTCTCTCTCTCCCCTCTCTCCTTGCGCTGGCTCTCTCTTCCTCCCTCCCTCCTCTGGCTCTCTCTATGTCTCTCTCCCGTCACCTGCAGCTTTTATATATACGTGCGGCGGGACCCTGAAAGGCCGTAACGGGACCATCGAGTCACCGGGCTTCCCGTACGGCTACCCCAACGGAGCCAACTGCACCTGGGTGATTGTGGGCGAGGAGAGCAGCCGCATCCAGATCCTCTTCCTGTCCTTCGCCATCGAGGAAGAGTACGACTTCCTGTCGCTGTACGACGGACACCCCCACCCGTCCAACTTCAGGACCAGGTGAGCTGGGGCGAGGGGGTGTGAGTTATGCCAGCCGCTGGTCTGGTTGGTCGATAGTCTGCTGTTGTTTGAGTGTTTGGGCATGTGCCAGTGTGCAGGCCTGCAATTGTGTGTCTGCATGTGTTTGTTTGTTTGTGCGCCTGCCCAGCGTCTGTGTGTCTGTGTGTGCGTTGTGCTTTTTCGTGCTCCGCCCCCTAAAAGGCTTTGTTTCCCAATCATTCATCCAACCATGTCCCCCCGACCATGTAGTGTCCGACCAACCAGGGGCTTTAGAAGTCACTGCGACCCCCTCGCTCCGTCCAATAGAAGGCGATGTTGCAGGAAATTGGAGGAAGGGAAGCCAGGATGTGATGACGTGAATACAAGGTGTAGATACACTGCCTGCTGTTGCTGCTGCCATGATTAGTCCATTAGGAGCCGCTCTGTAGTGGAGACGGGAAATAGCTCGAAAATGTGTGAGATTGGTGATTGGTTCACGCACACACACACACACACACACACACAGACACATGCGCACGTGCACATGCAAGCACACATGTACATACAGTACGTACACACGTACAGAGGCAGGCTGCAGAATAGTGATTATGAGGTCACGTCCATTAACGAGAATATGGTCATTACGGAGAGAATGATTATGATGAACACACATGCAGACACACACACACACACAGTGTTCTCCCGGGCTGAGGGAAGATGCTATCTGCATTGTGTTGTCAGCCAGCGTGATCGTAGTTCTTGTAACAGTAATCCATGTCACGTCATGCCATGATGGATTTATATTGCATTAAATTAAGAAAAGGACAAAGATAGAGAGATAGATAGATATATATAATTATTGTTCTCAGTAACGTGACAGGCAGCATGGTTTAGAGGTTGGTGAACAATACGAGTTGCACCTTGTAAGCTAATCAGTTTTGGAATCACACCAAACACTTCAGTCTTCGCCAACGCGGCTTTTCATTAAACTGATAAGGCTGGTTTAACTACGCGAAAATAATTGGGCTCTCCGATTGATTGAGGAGGACAGTGAGCTGTACAGTAATTCTGTGAGGGAGGGAGGGGGAGGGATAGAGAGAGACCAAGTTCAGTGATGTTCATGTCGTCTGAGGTGCAGTAGTCGAGGCGAGATCATGTGACACGTGGTTGAAAACACTGTGCACGTGACACCATGCGCGTTTCCAGGTCGTCGGCTGTATGTCCGGCACCGCTAACCTGAATTTTGGCGGTGTTTCCCCACAGGAAAACAATGGAGTAGGTTGTGCACGCAACAAGGTCCAAATGCGTCTCTAGTGAACACGTTGATGAGATAATAATCATCGCTACAATAGGCCAACAAACCAAACTGCATCAATTTCTCCCCCCCCGCCGCCAGCCTTCATGGAAACACTTATGTTGATGATTCCGGAGAGTGATCTCTCTCCACAGCGACAGCGAACTTCATAAGCAGATATGAGATGCTTCTCTGTGATAGAGAATCCAGGGTTCAAGAACTTTTAAAGATTTAAATGACATGACCCATGTTCCACGATTACTTCCCGCAATTCCCTGCTGTGACTTAATTTCGCCATATGCTGCTAATCTGTGCATTCCTTGTGTTCAAATGACATATGTTATTGCATAAAGCAGACACTATAGTGTTTGTGTTTCTATATGCTGCTGATAGTAGCAAGCGTGGCCAAGGCCAAACGGATTACTAAAGACAATAACCACCCCAGCCACCAACTGTACACACTCCTACCGTCAGGCAGGCGATACGCATGTCATCAACGTGGAGCAGACTTCAGAGGGAAG
>PIJE02001892.1:58668-68914 GCA_002895965.2 Coryphaenoides rupestris | reverse complement strand
TTGCTAGTGTTTACTGTTAGTGGCTTGGTGCTAGTGCTTGGTGCTAGTACTGGTGTTAGTGCAGTCCTGAGTGCTAATGCTGGTGCTAGTGGTTGTGGTTAACTGTCTTGAGAGTATTACTGTGACATTCTGGTGAAATGTCAGCACATATAACAATGTATATTTTATTACATTGAATTTATATGTGTATTGCTCCCCTGGGATAATTTTGTATTTTGTTGTATTTTATACAGAATATTATATTCTAGTTACTATTTCTATTTTGTATTCTTTTATAATTCTGTCGGCTGTCGGGCCGTTTTGCAGGCAATATTTTCAAACTCACTGCTTATACTCTACGTGATAATCTGTGACAGTGACAATAAAAACTTGAAACTTGAAACTTGAAACTTGAAGCGATCCCTGCCCCTGCATGTTTATCATATTATTAGTAAGAAGTGGGAACATCTAAATACGAATGAAAATGATCAGGCGTTTATTTTTCACGATTGTATTTGAAAACCATTAGAAACCGATGTCACCACATAACGAAGATGACAACCCACCGTACCGAAGCGTGACACCACCGTACGAAGCGTGACACACCGTACCGAACGTGACTACCACCGTACGAACCGTGACACCACCGTACGAAGCGTGCACCACGCTACCAACGTGACACCACACCGTTACCGAACGTGACACCACCGTACCGAACCGTGACCACCACGTACCGAACCGTGAACCACCGTACCGAGCGTGACACCACCGTACCGAACGGTGACACCACCGTACCGAACCGTGACACCACCGTACCGAAGCGTGACACCACCGTACCGAACCACAAAGTATCGAACCGTGACACCACCGTACCGAAGCGTGTCACCACCGTACCGAACCGTGACACCACCGTACCGAACCGTGTCACCACCGTACCGAAGCGTGACACCACCGTACCGAACCGTGTCACCACCGTACCGAACCGTGTGACCACCGTACGAACGTGACACCACAGTCCGAACGTGACCACCACCGTACCGAACCGTGACACCACCGTACCGAAGCGTGACACCACCGTACCGAACCGTGACACCACCGTACCGAACCGTGACACCACCGTGTTGAAAACCGAACCGTGACACCACCGTACCGAACCGTGACACCACCGTACCGAACGTGACACCACCGTACCGAACCGTGACACCACCGTACCGAACGTGACACCACCGTACCGAAGCGTGACACCACCGTACCGAACCGTGACACCACCGTACCGAAGCGTGACACCACCGTACCGAACCACCGTACAACCGTATCCGAAGCGTGACACCACCGTCACCGAGACGTGACACCCCGTTACCGAAGCGTGACACCACCGTTACCGGAAGCGTGACACCACTAACCGAACCGTGACACCCACCGACCGAAGCGTGACACCACGCGTACAAAACCGGAACACTACCGGTGTCACCACACGTTGACGAAAGGCGTGAACACCACGTACCGAACCACAAAGTATCGAACCGTGACACCACCGTACACGAAGCCGTGACGACCGACGTACCGAACGCGTGACACCAACCGTACCGAACCGTGACACCACCGTACCGAACGTGTCAACCAACGTACCAAAGCCGTTGACACCACCGTAACCGAACCGTGTCCACCCACGTACCGGACCGTGTACCCACCGTACCGAAACGTGTACACCCCGTAACGAAGCGTGACACCACCGTTACCGAAGGCGTGAGACACCACCTGTCCAGACAGCGTGACACCCCGTACCGAACCGTGACACCACCGTACCGAACCCGTAACCAACCGTGTCACCACCGTACCGAACCGTGACACCACCGTACCGAACCGTGACACCACCGTACCGAACCGTGACACCACCGTACCGAACCGTGACACCACCGTACCCCCAAACCGTGACAACCACCGTAACCGGAAGCGTGGACCACCACCCGTACCCGAACCGTGACACCACCGTACCGAACCGTGACACCACCGTACCGAACCGTGACACCACCGTACCGAACCGTACCGAACCGTGACACCACCGTACCGAACCGTGACACCACCGTACCGAACCGTGACACCACCGTACCGAACCGTGACACCACCGTACCGAACCGTGACACCACCGTACCGAAGCGTGACACCACCGTACAGAAACAGTGACTTTTCAGAACCGTTTCACCCACCTAAAGGGCATTCAATGTAATTAAAATTCCATCAGACTTATCCTCTCTGTTTATCAGCACCACAACGTCAACTGAGAAGAGAGTTATTATTATTATTATTATCATTTTATTTTTTGTTGCAGTTTACTTGACTTAAAGGAGTTAATTGTCGCCACTGGACACACACAGCGCTAGCTGCCACTGCTGCTGCTAAGTGTGTCGAACACAATCTCACACCTGTCACGCCTGCCCCAGTTCCCCCCAACCCCCCCTACCACTACCGCCCCCCCACCCCTCCTTTCAAAGACTCATATTAATTGCATTCATTAGCCCGTTTGACAAAACCCCTCCGCTCGTTAGAAAGCATAAATAATCTAAATGTGTGTTTGCGGTGTTTGAATCCTTAATGGCCGCGGGAGACGGCCTTCATTAAGCCGGCCTCAGTTTTAATGGAGCAGGAGGAGGAATCAGTGTCGACATACAGCGGGATAAGTGTAAGTAAGGCACAAGAGAGAGACATAGAGAGAGAGTTAGGCAGGGAGGGAGGGAGAGAGCAGAGAGAGAGAGAGAGAGAGAGAGAGGGAGAGAGAGAGAGGGAGAGGGGGAGAGAAGGAGGGAGAGAGCAGAGAGTGAGAGTGGGAGAGAGCGTCAGAGAGAGAGAGAGAGGGAGAGTTAGAGAGAGACAGAGACAGGCAGGCAGACAGACAGACACAGAGAGAGAGAGGTTGGGGAAACCGAGCTTTGTCTGCAGCGTGTCGCTCAGAGCTAACGAGCTAGCGTGCGTTTTGCGCGCATACATTTTGATTGACCGACTTTGCGGCGGCCGCGGTGCTAATGTGCTATAAGCAAAACACAGGCAATAGGGCGCAGAAGCTAACGTCCATGCTAACGTCCACCACCGCCCCCCTGTGTTTTCATTCACTTTTCTCGCTGTCATTACCATGCGCTATGATGTGTATGTACATGAGAAAAAAACTATGAATTAAACTTGTTTTAATATTTTCCTCTTACGAGATTAGACAGAATAATATAATGATGTAAGCTTTGATGGATGAAGTTCTAAGGACGCGTAAAGAGTGTAGCACCATTAAACACCATTAAAAGTCTTGAGCGGTTATGTGAGTTGCCTTCTACTTAAACATGCCGCTTTACTAGGTCTGCTCTCCGAACCAACCTTGTTAGGAACTTTTATGTCTGTTTGTTCTGCTCTCCGTCAGGGCCGCAAAGACGCGTTCTCCAGTAAACGAGCAGCAAAAGCATAAACGATTAAAAAAATATTGTCATCTAAAATCGCCTTGTCGACATTTTCTGTCTTATAAAAAACGTTTTATATTATTATATTATGTGTTTGTGTTTTGGCAACGTTTTGAAGCACGACTCGCAATGAAATATTTCACAATAAAAAAAGCTTTTGCAGTTAGCATATTTTTGTTCAGACAACAAAAAAATAAGCTTTGTTCGCCGACGCGTAGTCACTGGTCCGAGTAGGCAGACCTCCTGACACGTTCGACAAGCTTAGCAATCATGACCCCCGTGGAATGAACATCCAGAAGTCAAAACTGAAAGGGAATTCTACAGCAGCATTGCAGGAGTGTTGGTGGTGTGATTAAAATGAAATAATCACTCTCAAGAGCAGTTTATGTACAGGAAGTCCAAAGTCATTTTCTTTTTACTGAGAAATATATTGGGCATTCAACAGACAATTTACTGAATAACAAGAGATGTACAATGGGGAAAGTAAAGATGCAATCGGTGTGTTCTGAGTGTCTCACGGTGGTATGAGTCCTGTGTATGAGTCCCGTGTGTCTAGCGGTGTCTGCCTGCCCAGTCTACCTGCCCACCAATCAGCAGCACTACTCTCGATAGAGCCATCTTTTGGTCAATATTTCCGCACAATAGGTGATATAACATTACTATCGCTGTCTAGAAGTGTATCCTGCTAGCTCTTCTCCAACAGTAAGAAGCAGGTCAAAATACTGCATGGCCAGTGGAGCTATGGTGTGGGTGTAGCCTGCATCAAATACAGATTACTACACTATATGTAAATATTCATATGTACAGAACACATCACTTAAACATCCCGGTTTCTCTACTTATGTCTCTCCCTCATGCATGTATGTGCACACACACACACACACACACACACATACACACACACACACACACACACAACACACACACAGAGGCGTACAAAGAGCGTGCACGTACTATGCAAACTTAAAGGCTTTTAAATAGCTTCTCTGCTATTAAGCTGTCCGTTTAAGATTGGTCCTCAGCAGCGCATGCGTGTCACCGCTCGGCGAGACTCATAATGTGTGCGTGTGTGTGTGTGCGTGTGCATGTGCGTGTGTACATGACAGCCTGGGTTTTGGGAGGATGAGCGTGACAAGGTGGTATTTAGAGAGTTCAGACAACAGGGGGGCCAGCTCCTTTTTTTAACCGTTAACTCTGTTAACTAAAACGACAAACTAAAACCTGGCAGTTTGGATGGCCCAGCCGGACCAGGTCACAGATCCCTGCTTCATTTAAATACTGTTGCTGCTGCTGCCGTTGTATCCCTCACATCTGGCTGCAGTTAAAGGACTCCTATTCTACCACCAGGTGTGAGAGTGATTAGCCATTCTCAGTGGTTTCAAAAACCGGTTGCAGTGCCCCCACTTGACCACTTCAGGAGTGGTGGAGTGTCCACCCAGATGTATGGTGGGTAGATCAGCCTACCAGTCGCTACAGTCCACTGGGTAGGCTGGTGGGATGATCTATCGAGTGGGGCCATTCCAAACGGCTTTTGAAACCGCTTGGGATGGCTAATCACACTCACACCTGGTGGTACAATATGTCTCCTTTAAACTAATGTCACTGGTTTCTATCACCTGTGTACTTAACTCTGGTGCTTGGTGTATATCGAGCACCAGACACGATTGCTGGTGACTCCACTCCACTCCACCATTAACTTAATTCCAATCATTTAATTACAATCATTTGTCATTTAATTACAATCATTTGTCACGTTTTACCTTCACCGTACTTCCTAGGTACTATATTACTCATTGTTCAGAATAGTTTTAGTGTTTATGTTTCTAAGAATACTGTTCAGTAATACTTTTTACTGTACTTTGTACTATTAATTTTTTTACTGTTTATTTAGAATTTGTTTACAAGAATACTGCAGGAGCGAATCGGGAGGGAGTAAGCATTCCACGGTACTTGTGACATATGGCAATAAAGAAATCTTGAATCCTGAATCCTGAATCCTGAATTTAAAAGGATGTCACACAGCTCTCTCCCGCTAAGGATTATTTTCACAGTCGGTTAGTCGATTGATTATTTAATTGATTAACAGACTATAAAGCCACACCAAATCCACACTGCAGTGTTGACGACGACGATGATGAAGAATAGCGAGGCCAGGGTGTCTTGAAAGCGCGCCCCCCACTTTGCGACAAATCAAACCGCACCAAAACGAATCAAACCAGCTCGAGGTTATCAAAAAAACCGCGTCTCCCTTTGATGCCTTCCATCGTTCGTCACACGCTACCACTCTGTCGTGGCGGCTTAACAGCCCCACGATATGTGCTAATGCGCGCTATGTGCTAATGCGCGATATGTGCTAATGCGCGCTATGTGCTAATGCGCGCTATGTGCTAATGTGCGCTATGTGCTAATGCGCGCCGTGGTGTCCAGAGCGCGGTCTCTGTGTTTAATTGGAGCGTGCGGGGCGTGGTCCCCCTCCCTCTCTCTTCTCCTCCTCTCCCTCTCTCTCTCCTCTCCCTCTCTCTCTCTCCCCCTCCTCTCTCCCCTTCTCTCTCCCTCTCTCTCTGTTTCCCAGATCCTCTCAGCCTCAACAAACTGGATAGTACATTGTACATTGAAAAGTAAAAAGCCCAATGAGTTAAAAGCTTTTGTAGGTTGACTGTTGGCTTTCATAGGAAACACGAGTTTGAATAGAGAACAGAAGAGAAGAAAAAAAACGCTTGAACAAAAGGCCAGGGGATCTCTCTCTCCCTCTCTCTCCCTCTCTCTCCCTCGCAGTGTCTTCCGTCCTGCCCGAGCAAAGCTATTTAGATCAGCTAACACACACTCAACTGCACGCACGCACACACGCACGCACGCCACGCACCACGCACACACATGCACACACACGCACACACACAGCACACACACACACACACACACACACACACAGACACACCTCTAGCCCCCCGCGGGCAGAACGGATGCAGGAGGAGATGAAATACTTGTACCTCAGGGGTAAACACACCTTATTTCATACACACACACGCACACACACACACACACACACACACACACACACAGACTCACACACACACACACACAAACGGACACACCTGTGCGCAGACAGACTGGTGAACAACGTCCCGACATAAAAGACAACATGAGGTTTGTTTGACGGAGACGTTCCCGGGAAGATCGCCTCCTCACTCCTGATTGGCTGAGAGCCAGGCTGTTTAGGTGTTTAGGTGTCTTCATGTCTGTCGGTGTTTCTATTGGTCTGTGTGTGTGTGTCTATGTCTGTGTCTGTGTGTGTGTACGCAAGCAAATGTGTGGTGGCACATGAATGTGTGTGTGTGTGTGTGTGTGTGTGTGTGTGTGCGTGGGGTGACCTAGTCAGGTGTGTCGCTGGTGTGAGAAAATCGCGATATCAAAGACATTATTTGTTTTGTGTGTTTAGGTGTTTAGGTGTCTTTATGTGTGTCTGTGTTTCTATTGGTGTGTGTGTGTGTGTGTGTGTGTGTGTGTGTGTGTGTGTGCGCGCACCTGAATGCATGTATCTACAGTATGGGTGTGTGTACCTGGATACACATCCTTATACAGTAAATCTGTGCACGTGTGCAATGTGTGTGTGTGTGTGTGTGTGTGTGTGTGTGTGCGTGGTTTGACCTAGCCAGGTGTGTGTGTGTGTGTAGCCAGTGCCGCGCTACAGATACAGATCTGGGTCACGGCTCACAGCAAGTCTGGGAGATTAGCTCTCTGTTAGCCGCCGGGCTACGCCGACTTCAAAGCCAGGAGACGGTCAGGCACCACGCCCCGCACGCTCCAATTAAACACAGAGAGAGAGAGAGAGAGAGAGGTAGAGAGATAGAGAGATAGAGAGATAGAGAGATATCATGACAGAACTGTAGCGCGAGCCTCATTGAAATGATTACACTTCTAATCTGGGGCGGACTGAGCTAACCCTCGCGGGGCTGGTTATCACCGCGGAGTTAATGACATTTTGGGGTGTCGGTGGAGGGTGGGGGTGGTGGGGGCTTGGGTGGGGAGCTAGCGGCCAAGATCCACTCTTCAGAAGGAGCTAACAGCAGGGGTTCGCGGGTTTGGAGTGGTTAGCGATGAGGCGGGAAAATGTGGGAAAAGAGGACGTGGCGAAGTGAAAATGGCGGAGAAGATGTTCCAAAAGGGGAGGGGTGAGGGCGGAGGGGAGGGAGGGGAGAGGGAGGAGGGGGGGGAGGGGAGGGAGGGAGGGAGACCAGAGGAACCGGAGACCAGAGGAACCAGACGGAGAGAGAGAGACAATGAACAAGGCCAGCCTGGATGGGTGAAGGTCGTCTGGGTGGATGGATGGAGGGAGGGAGGGGGGGGATGGAGGGGTCAAGGGAGGGAGGGAGGGAGGGAGGAAAGAAAGAGCAGAATAAAGAAAGAATGGAAGATAGAGACTAAAACGGAGGAACTAAGGAGTTTGAGGAGGAAATGAATGTGGTTTGGGAGGAACGGGGCCAGGCAACGGGCCAGCTCCATTCCAGAGGGATTGATGACTCAATAGAGATAGAATTGAATTAATCTCCCTTTCTGCTTCTCTGTATGCTTATTTTACTTTACTCTCTCCTCCTCTCCCTCTATCTCCCCCTCCCTCTCTATCTCCCCCTCCCTCCCTCTCTCCCTCTCTCTCTCTCCCCCTCCCTCTCTCTCCCCTCTCTCTCTCTCCCCCTCCCTCTCTCTCCCCCTCCCTCTCTATCTCCTCCTCCCTCCTCTCTCCCTCCCTCTCTCTCTCCCCCTCTCTCCCCCTTCTCTCTCTCCCTCTCTCTCTGTTTCCCAGATCCTCTCAGCCTCAACAAACTGGATAGTACATTGTACATTGAAAAGTAAAAAGCCCAATGAGTTAAAAGCTTTTGTAGGTTGACTGTTGGCTTTCATAGGAAACACGAGTTTGAATAGAGAACAGAAGAGAAGAAAAAAAACGCTTGAACAAAAGGCCAGGGGATCTCTCTCTCCCTCTCTCTCCCTCTCTCTCCCTCGCAGTGTCTTCCGTCCTGCCCGAGCAAAGCTATTTAGATCAGCTAACACACACTCAACTGCACGCACGCACGCACGCACGCACGCACGCACGCACGCACGCACGCACGCACGCACGCACGCACGCACGCACGCACGCACGCACACACACACACACACACACACACACACACACACACACACACACACACACACACACACACACACACACACACACACACACACACACACACACACACACACACACACACACACAGACTCACACACACACACACACACACACAACACATCTGCGCAGACAGACTGGTGAACAACGTCCCGACATAAAAGACAACATGAGGTTTGTTTGACGGAGACGTTCCCGGGAAGATCGCCTCCTCACTCCTGATTGGCTGAGAGCCAGGCTGTTTAGGTGTTTAGGTGTCTTCATGTCTGTCGGTGTTTCTATTGGTCTGTGTGTGTGTGTCTATGTCTGTGTCTGTGTGTGTGTACGCAAGCAAATGTGTGGTGGCACATGAATGTGTGTGTGTGTGTGTGTGTGTGTGTGTGTGTGCGTGGGGTGACCTAGTCAGGTGTGTCGCTGGTGTGAGAAAATCGCGATATCAAAGACATTATTTGTTTTGTGTGTTTAGGTGTTTAGGTGTCTTTATGTGTGTCTGTGTTTCTATTGGTGTGTGTGTGTGTGTGTGTGTGTGTGTGTGTGTGTGCGCACCTGAATGCATGTATCTACAGTATGTGTGTGTGTACCTGGATACACATCCTTATACAGTAAATCTGTGCACGTGCAATGTGTGTGTGCGTGTACGTGTGTGTGTGTGTGTGTGTGTGTGTGTGCGTGTGTGTGTGTGTGTGCGTGGTTTCGCGTGTGTGTGTGGTAGCAGAATAAAATGTCCATTCCGAAACTCCCGACCGGGGGTACGACTCCGTGTGGCGCTGTGGACGCTACTACAATGGCGGAGCCCCAGTCCCACTGCCCCCGGCCACTAGTTTGAAGCCGAGGACTCCTGGCAAACAGAGAAGGGCTTTTGGGATCTGTAGCCCTATGAATGTTTCATTCACTTCTCTCTGCCAAACTCTCTCTCTCCCCCTCTCTCTCTCTCTCTCTGTCTCTCTCTCCCTCTCTCTCTCGCCGTTGCACCCGTACAAACATGCATCTCCTCCTTCTCTCTCTCTCTGTTTGTGTCTGTCTCTCTCTCTCACACTTTCTCTTGCTTTTCTGTCTGTCTCTCTCCCACACGTTCTCTCTGTTGCACACATACAAACATGCGTCTCTTCCTTCTCTCTCGGTCTCCGTCTGTCTTTGCCTGTCTGTCTCTTTCTCTATCTCTGTCTGTCTGTCTGTCTCTCTCTCTGTTGCACACATACAAACAGAGAGGAACAGAAGATGTGATGTTACATTTACATTTACATTTAGGGCATTTGGCAGACGCTTTAATCCAAAGCGACTTACAAAGAGTACATTTGTTGAAGGAGAGGCAGCAATATATCACTGTGGTACCTGAAGATAAGAATAGAGCTGTTTGAGCATTCATATTTACAAGACAAATAGAACGAGTTTCATAATTGCTAAGTTGCCTGCATAAGTAGCTGGGCAGGCGTGTGATTCTAAGCATGAGACAACATCTGAGAACGAACAACAATGCTAAGTGTCATTAATAAATGTCAAGACGTACAAACACTTAGTGTTAGTGCTAGGATTATCAGAGGAGGGTGGGGGGGTTATGTAGAGTCAAGGTGAACTCTGAACAGGTGGGTCTTGAGTCTCTTGTGGAAGCTGGCGAGCGACTCGGCCGTCCTGACATGAACAAGGAGCTCATTCCACCGCTGCGGAG
>PIJE02001892.1:48668-53668 GCA_002895965.2 Coryphaenoides rupestris | reverse complement strand
CACTGCTTTTATAATTGAAAGGAAGACACTGGCGGTCAACTGCTTCTTCATTCTGGGTGGCTCTCTGCACTCTGTGGCAATGCTAACTGAGTGAGTGTGTGTGTGTGTGTGTGTCAGTTCAAGGTCCCAGTAATCCCAGTGGCTAAGCTGGTAATCCCCTCAAGCTACCCATTAGCCCCCTGACACACGTACAAACACGCTTCTATGGCCATGGTCTCACACACACACACACACACACACACACACACACACACACACATACACACACACACACACACCTGTACATATACACACATGCACACGCCACCACATTCACTCACATGCATTCACACACACACACACTCATACACACACACACACACACACACACACACACACACACACACATATGCACACACACATGTGGGCAGACTGACACAATTCAATGGCTCCGCGGAAGTCACCCAGGTGTCAGGCGGTGGGCTCCCAGGGGCCAGATCACTGTGATCAGCCCCAAAGCTGGCTCAAGGCCCCTGGAGGAAAAAATGAATGGAGGCTTGAGCTGGTAATACATACAGATTAAAGTGAAGAGAGAGAGAGAGACAGAGAGAGAGAAAGAGAGAGAGAGAGAGAGAGAAGAGAGTGAGAGAGAGGGAGGGGACTGCATGAATAGCAGCCCCCTAACTTGCTGATGAGGAACAATGGATTGAATTAAATGACCCTTAGAGAGAGAGAGAGAGAGAGAGAGAGACAGAGAGAGAGAGAGAGAGAGGAGAGAGAGAGAGAGAGAGAAGAGAGACAGAGAGAGAGAACGCACAAGAGGGAGAGAAGATAATACAAAGCAGAAGGTCAAAGCAAGTGATGGACGAACGGTGGGATTGAGAGAGATAACGGAGAGAGAGAGAGAGAGAGAGAGAGAGAGCGGGAGAAGGAGAGAGAGAGAGAGAGAGAGAGAGAGAGGGGGGTGAATAGAGGAAGAGAGAGAGAGAGGAAATGCCGGGACCCAGAATTAAAGAAGAGCAGAGAGGAGACTTGGGGACGAAATCGATGAAACAGCAGGGTGGAGAGGTGAAATCACACGCCCTCGCACACACGCACACACACACACACACACACACACACACACACACACACACACACACACACACACACACACGCAGTGCTTATGTTTAGTATTAACTGCCGTGTCACTTGGCGGTGGAGCAGGGCCGCGGCGGGGAGCGATTATCTGGGAGCGATTTAGCAGCATTAGCTCCTCAGCCACAGCGTCATACGTCTCTGTTTACAGCCCCTGACTGCTGCTGCTGCTGCTGCTACTGATGCTGCTGCTGCTGCTGCTATTATTGTTGTCATTGTTGTCACTGTTGGGCTTTCGACTACTTGAATGGACGTCCTTTGGAGGAATCTGTCAACGAACAATAGAGCTCGCAATCCCTCATTGGTCCGATAATCGGCGATCATCTATCTGCTATTTAGCCGTTTAGCGGATATTCTCCCGGCAGCAGATTCCAAATCAGTAGCGTTTAGGCATTCAGCATTTAGGCGTTTAGTAGCAGGAGGGCGACGACACTTGGGTGTCTTGCTTCGAGATGCCCACTGGTTCTTGGTGCAGACATCACCGGGGAATCAAACTCACAACCTTTTTGATTAGAAATGGGAGTTGGGGGGGGGAGTGGAGCACCAGAGCCAAGACACTAACCCCCCCCCCCCTATCCTTCTTCTTGCTATTGGTTTTACAGCGCTAACGATAGATGCTGACCAGGCGTGGGGATGGCAGGCCCCAGCCGCTCGCAGTGGGTGACACATTTTCAATCCCCCTGATTGAATCTCATTGATATGATTGATTTGCCAGCTGCCTCTTCTGCTTTAAGGCTGAGCCCCGTGGTGTGGACCGCCGCTGTCCGTGGTGCTGAACAACTCCGCTTGTCAACACAACAGAGAGACACAGTACCAGGGAATGTAGGCAAACGTACTCCACTGAGGACAGCAGTTTGAGGTCACGGTTGCTCGCCCCCCCCCTCACAACGCTACCCATCACCTTAGTACCTGGAACGCACCACACTCTAATTCCATGGCAGGGAAATATCTGATACCGTAATAATGGTCATTTTAGGGACCGTTTTACTTGAAATGGTAAATGGATTGCATTTCTATATCGCTTTTATCCAAAGCGCTTTACAGTATTGCCTCACATTCACCCATTCATACACCGACGGTGGTGTCAACCATGCAAGGTAACAACCAACACGTCAGGAGCAGTTAGGGTTAGGTGGCGTCTTGCTCAGGGACACCTCGACACTTCCAGGTTGCCAGGCGACCGCTCTTACCTCCTGAGCTACTGCTGCCCCTACTTAAGGGCGTCTGGGCGACCTAAATGCTAATTTACCTCAAAGTGGAACATTTACACTTGGAACAGTTATTGTATTTTATTATTATTTTATTTTAACCTTAAAAGAGCAGTCGGTGATATTTCAAAATCTACTTACTCATCACTTTCCAGCAGATCTCTTTAAATCCAATGTTTGCCCAAAAAATCCTGAACTTCTATGAGTGCATGTCTGTGTAGTCGGCCGTCAAAAAATGTTCACCCACCGCCCGAAAAACAACCTATCATGGCTATTCATGATCAGAGCTGCACATGATTGGATGATTGGACATTGTTTGGTGGGAGGGGCCTAAGGCAGGTGGATCTTTGCATTCTTTTCGAATTTAGTATTTTCTCCGTGCAGTATTTTCCTTTTTTACATTACGTATTATGTAAAACACGCTCTGTGACCGCGCTGTGTTTCACCTCTTATTTGCATCTGTCTTAACACCACCTAACTTGACGCATGGATCTGAGGTGCATCGGGAGACGACGTGGAGAGATCAGGCAGAGGAGAAGAGCTCAGATTTGTCGGATCGCTTTTCGGGGGAAGAGATGCTAGTTCTACTTCCACCTTCAGTTCACCGTGTGCCCTGGAGCTGCAATATCTGACTCTCTAACGGCTCTCCCAGAAGATCTCCTGTCATCGCCTTGTGTGGTTGACTTGACAGTCATTATGTGGATCGCAGTGTGTGTGTACGTGCGTGTGTTTGTGTGTGTGTGGTGTGTGTGTGTGTGAGGTACTACCTGTAAAGATTTGCTCCGAGTGCTTTGGAAAGTGCTCCATAAACGCGGTCGATATTGAAGACCTCGTTAAGGTATATTTACCACCCGTCGCACGCAACTTTGAAACCGCGCGTGTGTGTTGGGTTCGTCTTTTGTGTGCTTGTGTAAACTTTTCTGGGGTATTTATATGTATACGGTCCCCAGGCCGTCGCTGTGTTTGTGACGAATACAGGTGAGGAAAGGCGGTCGGAGCCAACCGGCAGTAATCACACACACTCCAGGATACCTCCTCAAATTAAAACTCTTCATCAGACCCACTGCCACTAAACACCCCGGTCACTAGCACTGGGTCCATAACAGATATATGCTCATATAAAGTTCACCAAAGTACTGCAGAGAAGTGCAGTACTTGCAAAGTGTGTGTGTGTGTCTCCGTGTATGTCTCCGTGTGTGTCTCCGTGTGTGTGTGTGTGTGTGTGCGTGATTGATTACCTCAAAGTCTCAAACAAACCCAATCCTTGCACATCCGTCAAATTTGGGAATCAATGCGTTCAAAGTTGGCTGTAGTTTTCTGTCTGTCGTGTGTCCATCCGGAGCCATTCGCCGAGGGTAGTGTCAGGACTACAGCCCAGAGCATCGCATCATCAGTCATCCCCTCTGGGCTCTGGTCTAATTTGTAGCTTTAATTAGCGAAAAGTGCACAGCAACTTAATAACTCGTTTTGACCTTGAAGGAGCACACACACACACACACACACACACACACACACACACACACACTGCTTCTCTCGGTGCCTAAATAGCTTCAACCACAGTGTGATAGCAGTAGAAATGGCAAAAAAAACAAAGTATAAAGTATAAATGTCTGCAGCAATACTCGTTGCCACAATGCCACATCAAGTGCCTGTGTCCAAGGACACAGGCAGGGCGGTGATGAAAAGTCTGGTTGACTGCAAAAGGTTGGTGACATGACATGACATGGAGCAGGTGGTCCTTAGCTAGCATGCTAGCGCTCCCTGTGTGTTGATGGCTAACTTAACCTGTGGTGCACTGATTATGCACCACAGGCTTGCAGCCCAACCCACCCCCCAGACTCTAACTGGGCCAGGTGAGGCTGCCGCCCCACCCACCCCGCCCAGACTCTAACTGGGCCAGGTGAGGCCAATTAAGCCAGCCGCCAAACACCCACACACTCCCACAACGTCCAATAAGAAGAGCCTTCCTGGGTGGAGCCTCTGGCCTTACCCCTCACCACCAAGGGTCCACTTGGGCTTCTCCAGGAAGACATGAGGCGTGAGGGGCGACCATGACACCATCCGACACTCATACTCCATCAGCAGCAGCAGCATGCGTGACAGTGAGGAGGCCCCTGCTCCTCTCCACTGTCTCCACACACACACACACACACACACACACCACACACACACACACACACACACACGTACCTGATCTTGGCTCTTCCCTCTCCTCAGCACCATAACCAGCCTCCTGCAGGTGGTGGAGAGAGGAGGAGGAAGGGAAGGAGGAGTGGGGGAAGAGGGGGAGGAGGAGAGAGGAGGGGGAGGAGAGAGGAGGAGGAGGGGGAGTAGGAGTGGGGGAAGAGGGGGAGGGTGTTGAGGGGGAGGAGGAGAGAGGAGGGGGAGGACGAGGGGGAGGAGAGAGGAGGAGGGGGAGGAGGAGGAGAAGGAGGAGTGGGGGAAGAGGAGGAGGAGGGGGAGGAGGAGGAGGAGGACATTAAGCAGACTCAAGCACTCGTGTAATTTTACTCTTTTTATTTTTTCTGTCTCTCCCCGCGCCGCTGATGACTTAAGTGTCTATAATTTTCGGGGAGCGATCTGCCGCTCGGCGGCCGGGAGCCAGCGGATCACCGCGGAGACCGGCGCGCCGCTTTGATTCATCGCGTGGCGCACGCTAATAGAATTATCATCGTG
>PIJE02001892.1:26287-48644 GCA_002895965.2 Coryphaenoides rupestris | reverse complement strand
ATCATCGTGCCGCAGCGGGGGGGGGGGGCCTAGAGGGGGGGGAGAGGGGGAGGGGCCACCGCATGCCGATGCCAATGCTACTTTTTTCTTTGATCTCGTTTGGCTGGCAGGCGGGTCCTTGTCCTCTGTCATCCGCCCAGCGGCCGAAAAGTTTTTGCTGCATCGGATGCTTTTATGAATGAGGCCCTGTGTGGCGCTTCAACAGTAAGAGGAGGAGGAGAAAGGAGAGAGGAGGGGGAGGAGAGGAGGAGGAGGAGGAGAGTAGGAGGATGAGGAGAGAGAATGAGAGGAGGAGAGAGGAAAGGAGAGGCCGTCGCCACACATCATGCGGTGACACCTTGTGGACACCACCGCTCACGGTAGAATACGACACCACACACAATGCGATATCAATCCAAGTCAGGTCAAGTTTTGTATAAACCCCCCTCCTTACTACACACAGCTGGTCTCAAAGGGTTAGATCCCACCACCCCTGATCCCCATGAGCAAGGCACTGATAAGGGGAAAGGGCAAAACCTGGATTGAAGAAACCTTGAGGAGGAGAAGGAAGGCAGAGTAGGGATCCCTCCTTCCAGGGACTTATGAGTTAGGAACACACATGAGTGAGCAACATCAAGTCAAAGTCAAAGTGTTTTATTGTCACATGGTGTTCATGACACAGGGCCATTCTGAACAGTGGAACTCTTGTGACATGGCAGATGACAGTACGCAAAAAAAAGTAAAAAAAGATAAAATAGCAAGAAGATACATTTTTACATACAGTATATACGTATATATATATATATATATATACACAGTATATATATATATATATAATGGCAGTTAGGAGACAGTTAACAGAGTAGGAACAACACACAGCCCTTTAAAACAACGTGATGACTCACTGAACTCATTCACTGAGACATTCATTAATTAATGTTAATTGATGAATAGCATAACTGTACCCTGGCATTAGTCATTAGTCCGTTGTGTTGTGGTATCGTAGGCGGTGCACATTAATCATCATGGTACATTTGGCGGCAGTAGCTCAGGAGGTAAGAACGGTTGTCTGGCAACTAGGAAGGTTGCTGGTTTGATCCCCGGGCTCCGCCTAAGTGTCGAGGTGTCCACCTAACCCTAACCGACGTGTTGGTTGTTACCTTGCATGGTTGGCACTGCAGTCGAATGGGTGAATGTGAGGCAAACACTGTAAAGTGCTTTGGGAAAAAAGCAACATAAATACAATCCATTTACCATTTACATACATGTTTGTAGTTATATCACAGCCATCGGCAAGTGCCTTTCAGTTGACTGTGTGTCTGTGTGAGTGATGGATGTTCTCCGTCATGCTGAGCTGGCAGAACGGAGCGCTTTGATGGTTGGGAATTGTGTGTGTGTTGTGTGTGTTGTGTGTGTGTGTGTGTGTGTGTGTGTGTGTGTGTGTGTGTGTGTGTGTGTGTGTGTGTAAGAGGCATAGAGTGTATATAGCTGTTCTGTTAGACACGGGTGGGAAGCAGGGTGTGACTGCTAGTGCATACATACATGCACACTAAGGTTGCAAAATTCCTGAATCTGACCCTTTTTTAAAATCCCGGGATTATAGAGCCCTTCCCGAAACGGAAGTGCCTTTTAATACTACCGTAATTGACTAATTGAAATGCTAGGCCTATATAATAAATGCAACAGAACAACGCTATTTTATCGAATACAAATGTTTTATTCTATTTCTAATGACGAACATGCAGCAATTCTGTTGAATTCTCATGAAGAAAAAAAACTAAACTATCTTCGTTACATTCTGTGGCGGCCAGGGGGGGGCGGGCCACCACATGCCGCGCAGATGACGTGGGGGGCCGGAGGGATGAATGAGGAATGTTATGTATGGGAAATGTATTATGGGAAAGCACATGGGCGTAGAATGTAGTGGGACGCTGGGGACATGTAACCAATATCCAAGCGTTATCCCACCCCCCCCCCCCCCCCCCTCCCGATCAGAACGCGAATTAACGGATTAATGTCCAAAACAACAATCCGTCTCCTTGGGAAAAGCACAATAAAAGTTAGACTCTGGGTGGTGTCTGGGCCACAGAGCAACAATACAACTACACTCCGCGTCTCGTCTCTTCAGCTCCTCCGTGGGTTCATGACAATTCATTACATCCGCGCAAGTGATTATTTTTAGACCTTCTACAGGTAGTTCGTATGCCTGCCTATCTAAACAAGAAAATAATCATATTTGCACAATAATATTGAGGATGCATTATTAGTTTAGGCTACTATTAATGCAACATAGTTATAAAAAAGTTAACAAATACCCCCTTCCAAAAAAAACCCCCCAAAAAACGGGACCCGTTGGTAATTCCCGGTAACTAAAGGGACCTGAAGATTTCCCGGGAATCCCGGGATTCCAGGATCCCGGCGAGCAACCCTAATGCCACACATTACATGACACTTACATTCAGGGCAATTGGCAGATGCTTTTTATCCAAAGTGACGACACACATTCATACATGCATTCACACACAGACAAAGAATTATATGGGGGGGTGGGGGGAAGAGAGAGAGAGAGATAGAGAGAGAGAGAACATGAACGCGAAGTTTCTGCTCTGTTGCTTCCTTCATTATCCTACATGACAGAAATACAAGAATTCAATTAAACAGCCATTTAATGACCTCGCTGTACACAGGAACACACACACACGTGCGCATACACACACACAGACACACACACACAAGCACACACACACACACCCGGCGCGGACATATCAATTAATCACTGTCTGTCAGCTGACCATTGTAACGGCTGGCTGGGGATTAGAGAGTGTGTGTGTGTGTGTGTGTTTGTGAATAAGGGGGATGTGTGGGAGGTGGGGGTGTGGGTCACAGACTAGATGATGTTCCCTTTGTTTCCATTTTAATTGCTTCTTTCACTAAAGTAAAGGTTAGTGGCGTTAGAATCCTCTGTATTCTGTGATGATGTATTCTCTGCTATCCACCTACTTGTTCCATCCGTGTACTTTTCTCAGCGGGGGGCTGTGTGAATGAATCCCTCTGCAGCTGAACCGTCTCGCGGGCCTGTGTGTGTGTGTGTGTGTGTGTGTGAGAGCCCTCTGAAACTCATCGCCACGGCAACACCCTCCGACAGCGCGTTTGAAGTTAAGCGTCGAAGTGTAGCACCTAAAAAAAAACCAAAAAAAAACGTCCTGACAAATCCAAAAGATGTTTGGAACTGAAAATCGGTTTGCTACTTCTTTGGCTCTCCCCCAAAATAATCCTTCCGTTAAACTTTCCCTGAAAGAGGCAAGCAAAGTCATTCCAACCAATTAGAGCTCTCTACAGTATATATATATATATATATATATATATATATAGAGAGAGAGAGAGAGAGAGAGATATGGAGAGATCTGCAGTCATTGGCTGTAATCCTGGAGGATATCCAATCACAGGAGTCACTTCATGGATCACACGATGTTGGTGTGATCCGTGTTATTTATTAAAATAATACGTAATCTATAAACAATGCAACACATTACGTCTGTGTGTGTGTGTGTGAACGTGTGTGTGTGTGTGTTAATCATCGGTGAGCAGCAGTGCACAGTAGCATCTTGTTATTGGACATTAAAAGTTGATGAAAGAACGCGGCCTTTGGCCCAGAGCGAACACTTTCACAGTGGGATGCAACACATGGGAGGCAACCGCACTCAATCAAAATAACACACACACACACACACTGGCACACACACACTCTCCACACAGGGACGCACGATTACAGCCGTAGAGCCAACAAACGCAACGCAGGCCAACTTGCGTCCGTAACCCCAAGTCCAAGTTGTGACAAGAATAACTTGACTTATAACGTAACATTAAAGCCGGTCTCCTGCAGTCAACTTAATTAATATATACATCATTAGGGCGTAATGACCATCGAGCATGCTCGGGCATAACTTAAAGGTACAGTACGGGGAATAGAATGTATATTAATGGGGCCGCTGTGCACCGATGCCCACCGCTGTTTACAAGGTGAGTTTGCAAAGTTACAAAGTTTGAAGTCCCGGTGAAGGTGCAGTTTGTGTCGCTTCGAGCAAACATTGGCTCCGAGTCACACCGGAGCACGACTTCCTGCGACGCTTTGACACGCAAATAAAGAAACGGTGATGCTTTTATTATTGTTATTATGATTGTTATTGTTTTAGGTGAAGTGTCTTAGTGTCTTAGTGTCTCATGTAGAATAGTGGCCCATCAAACGGTGTGTTTATGCCGCTGCGCGCCATTGGATTAGCTCTCCCCCGCTCGCACCTCGTCGATAACAAAACACTTTCCAAATGTACTCCGCTGCCGGAATTCTGCGATTGAATAACTTGCATTTTTTCTGTCTCTCCCCGCGCCGCTGATGACTTAAGTGTCTATAATTTTCGGGGAGCGAAGAAAAAATAAAAAGTAGTAAATTAACGAGGCTGATGACTTAAGTGTCTATAATTTTCGGGGAGCGATCTGCCGCTCGGCGGCCGGGAGCCAGCGGATCACCGCGGAGACCGGCGCGCCGCTTTGATTCATTGCGTGGCGCACGCTAATAGAATTATCATCGTGCCGCAGCGGGGGGGGAGGGGGGCTGGGGGGAGGGGGGAGAGGGGGAGGGGCCACCGCATGCCGATGCCAATGCTACTTTTTTCTTTGATCTCGTTTGGCTGGCAGGCGGGTCCTTGTCCTCTGTCATCCGCCCAGCGGCCGAAAAGTTTTTGCTGCATCGGATGCTTTTATGAATGAGGCCCTGTGTGGCGCTTCAACAGTAAGAGGAGGAGGAGAAAGGAGAGAGGAGGGGGAGGAGAGGAGGAGGAGGAGGAGAGTAGGAGGATGAGGAGAGAGAATGAGAGGAGGAGAGAGGAAAGGAGAGGCCGTCGCCACACATCATGCGGTGACACCTTGTGGACACCACCGCTCACGGTAGAATACGACACCACACACAATGCGATATCAATCCAAGTCAGGTCAAGTTTTGTATAAACCCCCCTCCTTACTACACACAGCTGGTCTCAAAGGGTTAGATCCCACCACCCCTGATCCCCATGAGCAAGGCACTGATAAGGGGAAAGGGCAAAACCTGGATTGAAGAAACCTTGAGGAGGAGAAGGAAGGCAGAGTAGGGATCCCTCCTTCCAGGGACTTATGAGTTAGGAACACACATGAGTGAGCAACATCAAGTCAAAGTCAAAGTGTTTTATTGTCACATGGTGTTCATGACACAGGGCCATTCTGAACAGTGGAACTCTTGTGACATGGCAGATGACAGTACGCAAAAAAAAGTAAAAAAAGATAAAATAGCAAGAAGATACATTTTTACATACAGTATATACGTATATATATATATATATACAGTATATATATATATATATATAATGGCAGTTAGGAGACAGTTAACAGAGTAGGAACAACACACAGCCCTTTAAAACAACGTGATGACTCACTGAACTCATTCACTGAGACATTCATTAATTAATGTTAATTGATGAATAGCATAACTGTACCCTGGCATTAGTCATTAGTCCGTTGTGTTGTGGTATCGTAGGCGGTGCACATTAATCATCATGGTACATTTGGCGGCAGTAGCTCAGGAGGTAAGAACGGTTGTCTGGCAACTAGGAAGGTTGCTGGTTTGATCCCCGGGCTCCGCCTAAGTGTCGAGGTGTCCACCTAACCCTAACCGACGTGTTGGTTGTTACCTTGCATGGTTGGCACTGCAGTCGATGGGTGAATGTGAGGCAACACTGTAAAGTGCTTTGGGAAAAAAGCAACATAAATACAATCCATTTACCATTTACATACATGTTTGTAGTTATATCACAGCCATCGGCAGTTGACTGTGTGTCTGTGTGAGTGATGGATGTTCTCCGTCATGCTGAGCTGGCAGAACGGAGCGCTTTGATGGTTGGGAATTGTGTGTGTGTGTGTGTGTGAGGCATAGAGTGTGTGTGTGTGTGTGTGTTTGGGAATTGTGTGTGTGTGTGTGTGTGAGGCATAGAGTGTATATAGCTGTCTGTTAGACACGGGTGGGAAGCAGGGTGTGACTGCAGTGCATACATACATGCACACTAAGGTTGCAAAATTCCTGAATCTGACCCTTTTTAAATCCCGGGATTATAGAGCCCCTTCCCGAAACCGGAAGTGCCTTTTAATACTACCGTAATTGACTAATTGAATGCTAGGCCTATATAAATAAATGCAACAGAACAACGCTATTTTATCAAATACAAATGTTTTATTTCTATTTCTATGACGAACATGCAATTCTGTTGAAATTCTCATGAAGAAAAAAAACAAACTATCTTCGTTACATTCTGTGGCGGCCAGGGGGGGGCGGGGCCACCACATGGCCGCGCAGATGACGTGGGGGGCCGGAGGGATGATGAGGAATGTTATGTATGGGAAATGTATTATGGGAAAGCACATGGGCGTAGAATGTAGTGGGGACGCTGGGGACATGTAACCAATATCCAGCGTTATCCACCCCCCCCCCCCCCCCGGATCAGAACCGCGAATTAACGGATTAATGTCCAAAACAACAATCCGTCTCCTTGGGAAAGCACAATACAAGTTAGACTCTGGGTGGTGTCTGGGCCACAGAGCAACAATACAACTACACTCCGCGTCTCGTCTCTTCAGCTCCTCCGTGGCGTTCGCGACAATTCGTTACATCCGCGCAAGTGATTATTTTTAGACCTTCTACAGGTAGTTCGTATGCCTGCCTATCTAAACAAGAAAATAATCATATTTGCACAATATATTGAGGATGTATTATTAGTTTAGGCTACTATTAATGCAACATAGTTATAAAAAGTTAACAAATACCCCCTCCAAAAAAAACCCCCAAAAAACGGGACCCGTTGGTAATTCCCGGTACTAAAGGGACTGAAGATTTCCCGGGAATCCCGGGATTCGAGGATCCCGGCGAGCAACCCTAATGCACACATTACATGACACTTACATTCAGGGCAATTGGCAGATGCTTTTATCCAAAGTGACGACACACATTCATACATGCATTCACACACAGACAAAGAATTATATGGGGGGGTGGGGGGAAGAGAGAGAGAGAGATAGAGAGAGAGAGAACATGAACGCGAAGTTTCTGCTCTGTTGCTTCCTTCATTATCCTACATGACAGAAATACAAGAATTCAATTAAACAGCCATTTAATGACCTCGCTGTACACAGGAACACACACACACGTGCGCATACACACACACAGACACACACACACAAACACACACACACACACACCCGGCGCGGACATATCAATTAATCACTGTCTGTCAGCTGACCATTGTAACGGCTGGCTGGGGATTAGAGAGTGTGTGTGTGTGTGTGTGTTTGTGAATAAGGGGGATGTGTGGGAGGTGGGGGTGTGGGTCACAGACTAGATGATGTTCCCTTTGTTTCCATTTTAATTGCTTCTTTCACTAAAGTAAAGGTTAGTGGCGTTAGAATCCTCTGTATTCTGTGATGATGTATTCTCTGCTATCCACCTACTTGTTCCATCCGTGTACTTTTCTCAGCGGGGGGCTGTGTGAATGAATCCCTCTGCAGCTGAACCGTCTCGCGGGCCTGTGTGTGTGTGTGTGTGTGTGTGTGTGAGAGCCCTCTGAAACTCATCGCCACGGCAACACCCTCCGACAGCGCGTTTGAAGTTAAGCGTCGAAGTGTAGCACCTAAAAAAAAACCTAAAAAAAAACGTCCTGACAAATCCAAAAGATGTTTGGAACTGAAAATCGGTTTGCTACTTCTTTGGCTCTCCCCCAAAATAATCCTTCCGTTAAACTTTCCCTGAAAGAGGCAAGCAAAGTCATTCCAACCAATTAGAGCTCTCTACAGTATATATATATATATATATATATATATATATATATATATATAGAGAGAGAGAGAGAGAGAGAGAGAGATATGGAGAGATCTGCAGTCATTGGCTGTAATCCTGGAGGATATCCAATCACAGGAGTCACTTCATGGATCACACGATGTTGGTGTGATCCGTGTTATTTATTAAAATAATACGTAATCTATAAACAATGCAACACATTACGTGTGTGTGTGTGTGTGTGAACGTGTGTGTGTGTGTTAATCATCGGAGAGCAGCAGTGCACAGTAGCATCTTGTTATTGGACATTAAAAGTTGATGAAAGAACGCGGCCTTTGGCCCAGAGCGAACACTTTCACAGTGGGATGCAACACATGGGAGGCAACCGCACTCAATCAAAATAACACACACACACACACACACTGGCACACACACACTCTCCACACAGGGACGCACGATTACAGCCGTAGAGCCAACAAACGCAACGCAGGCCAACTTGCGTCCGTAACCCCAAGTCCAAGTTGTGACAAGAATAACTTGACTTATAACGTAACATTAAAGCCGGTCTCCTGCAGTCAACTTAATTAATATATACATCATTAGGGCGTAATGACCATCGAGCATGCTCGGGCATAACTTAAAGGTACAGTACGGGGAATAGAATGTATATTAATGGGGCCGCTGTGCACCGATGCCCACCGCTGTTTACAAGGTGAGTTTGCAAAGTTACAAAGTTTGAAGTCCCGGTGAAGGTGCAGTTTGTGTCGCTTCGAGCAAACGTTGGCTCCGAGTCACACCGGAGCACGACTTTCTGCGACGCTTTGACACGCAAATAAAGAAACGGTGATGCTTTTATTATTGTTATTATGATTGTTATTGTTTTAGGTGAAGTGTCTTAGTGTCTTAGTGTCTCATGTAGAATAGTGGCCCATCAAACGGTGTGTTTATGCCGCTGCGCGCCATTGGATTAGCTCTCCCCCGCTCGCACCTCGTCGATAACAAAACACTTTCCAAATGTACTCCGCTGCCGGAATTCTGCGATTGAATAACTTGCATTTTAGGGGATTATAAAAGTCGACACGAGTTAAGTTCTCCCTCTTCCCTTTAGCTGACAACAAGCCACCGAAAGCACTCGCACACGCATTTAAATAAAGTTCTTAGAAATGTGTTGGTGTGCGGTTTGGCTTGGTTTTGTTTTTTGCCGTTCAAAAAGATTAATGCGTGCTGCTGTACCTCGAATGCGAACTGCAGAAAGCCAAACAGGTGATTAAGAGGAACATTAAACAGTAAACGCAGAATAAGAAGAAGAAGAAGAAGAAGAATGAGAGGGGCGGGGCTTTGAGGTGTCTCGGAGCCCCGCCCCTCTCCTTCTCCTTCTTCTTCTTCTTCTTCTTTTTCTTCTTCTTTAGCTACAGATCAAGCTAATCCTGTCGCGCTCATATCTCCTCTCATCCTTGTCCTGCTTATTTTTTTATTAAAAGACCCTTTTTTGACATATTGTCTAAAAAAGTTATACAAAAAAAGAATTTGACACATTATTTTCTTTCTAATTCTTTTTTTCTTTCTGTCCTTCTTGCAAATCCCATTGCCATTTTTTTTTCAAAAAGCCGTTTCACTTTTTTCCGCCAACATGACTCAATATTTGTCCATTCACAGTTGTGTGTATGTGTGTGTGTGTGTGTGTGTGTGTGTGTGTGTGTGTGTGTATGTGATACAAATAAAACAAATAAATTCAAAAAACGATCTCGGAGATCAGCCACCAAGGAGACCGCCTTGTTGGAAACAACAAAGCCTTGAGCCTCACATCTCCCCTGACCGCGGGGGGGCTGGGGCAGCTATGTATGAATCAGGAACATAATTCCCAGTGCGCTATAATAGGAAGCATGCTATACCTCAGGAAGTGATTGCTCCCCTGTGTGTATGCTCCTGCCTGTGTGTGTGTGAGTGTGTGCATGTTGCCCCATCATAACTCATCTAATATTCTTCAATCACCTCGCTAATCAACACGTTAACTCGGGAAGTGTTGCCGATAAATCCCCCGACAATAAAACCGAATCATGTATGAAGCCGTCTCCCTGGCCCCCCCGGAGATGCTGCGGTACGCGCACGTGTCTGTGTGTGTGTGTGTGTGTGTGTGTGTGTGTGTGTGTGTGTGTGTGTGTCGGCGTGCATGTGTGTGCAGCCAATGTACTGCACGTGTCATTGATCCATAATTTCTGCCTGCATTACTTCTCTCTCTCTCGCTGTCTTCCTCTCTCTCTATTTTTCCCTTTTTATCTCTCTCTCCCCCCATCTCTCTCTCTCTCTCTCTCTCTCTCTCTCTCTCTCCATCTGTGTCTCCAATCCATCCGTTGCTCTCTCCTCCTCTCTCGTCTATATATCTCTCTAACGACCGTCCCTTTAAGGCGCTGTCAGTCCTGACACCTCCCCTTTAAATGCCAGCAGACACATGCTATCTGTCTCCACCTATCTGCCCGGTACAGGTGTGTGTGTGTGTGTGTGTGTGTGTGTGTGTGTGTGTGTGTGTGTGTGTGTGTGTGTGTGTGTGTGTGTGTGTGTGTGTGTGTGTGTGTGTGTGTGTGTGTGTGTGTGTGTGTGTGTGTGTGTGTGTGTGTGTGTGTGCGTGTGTGTGTGTGTGTCTTTAAACATATGTGAGTGTGTGTCTTCTTGTGTGTGTGTGTGTGTGTGTGTGTGTGTGTGTGTGTGTGTCAGATGTAATTGTAAGTGATGGGCTAGCTAGCGGCCCCAAACAAGGTTTAGCTTGAGGGGGCAGCGACCACCGTACAGCCCAGCCGGAGAGACACGTGTGTGGGCTGAGTGGGTGGACCGTCCGGGGTGGGAGCAGGAGTGGAAGTGGTTCATATTAACCATAGGGGGGGGCAATGTGGAAATATAATAAACCAGTAATTAAGTCAAATTAGACTCTGGGATTTAGATTCTTTGCGCTGACTGGCTCCTGAAATGCTCTTTTCTGGCTGAGTTACGGCAGGGAGTCAAATCCAGCTGAATATAAGTGAATTAAAGGCCCGGGTTTGATGGAAAGTGACATGAATACGTTAGGGAGAAGACAAATCAGCTCCCACAAGATGTAGGAGATGTAATTTGTCTAGTCAGGCATTCCCGCGCATAATGACTCATTTCTGGTACAGGCTGTACTGTAGGAAGCTAGTAGCCTGTAGTCCTTTATAACATCTCTGCTCTGCTGCGCTGCCTGCTGTCTGCTCACTGTGTTCTCACTGCTGGGCTCACACACTGCTGCTGCTGCTGCTGCTGCTGCTGCTGCTGCTGCTGCTGCTGCTGCTGCACAAGCACCGTCTCCACCACCACAACCACCATCTCCACCACCAACGCCGCCGCCGCTACAACCACCACCACCTCCACCACCATCACCGCCTCCACCACCACCTCCACCACCTCCCTCCACCAGCACCACCACCTCCACCACCAACGATGCCGCGGCCGCAACCACCACCACCTCCGCCGCCATCACCGCCTCCACCACCACCTCCACCACGTCCACCACCACCACCACGCTCACAATTAAACCCACATCTCAGTTGCATTTTTATCCACCACCCCCCCCAAGGGAAATTATTGAAGCGATATCTTCTAGCAAAAAAAAACATCACAGTAAATGGGTCTTTGACCTTTCTGGAAGCACACATACTTCTACTTTTATGTCATTTAGCAGAGAACTTTTTGAGATACTGCATATGAGTACATACATCTTGCTTATACTCAGTGCATACATCTTGCTAAAGGATGCCTGGAGGTAGACTGTGGACATTGGGCTTCGAACCAACAACCTGTAGGTGGGATTCTGAACAACCTTAATCACTGGACTATCTTAGCCTCAGCTTGTAGTGTGGAGTGTGTGTGGCTACTTGTGTCTTGGCATGTGTGTGTCTATCTTGGAGACTTCCAGGCTGACAAGGAGGTTTAAGAACTATTCCACCCCAGTGAGTGTGTCTCTTCTTGGGGGAGGAGACCGTGCACAGAGGTCCCTGGCCCTTCTGGAGCTCCAGGAACAGGCCAGCCTCATACGGATTAGGGGTGAACGATATTGTCCCCAAAACATTTTTTTGTGATTTATTTTTTTATTTGGACGAATATTGAGATTGTGATAGGATTTGTTTTCGTATTAATGGGATTAATAGTTTTTTGCATCACAATTTTAATTTTAACTGAAAAAAACTCCTAAAATCGTGATGTGAAATTTAATGGGGTCTGTGCCAAACAAACATGTTTTCTTACATCTGGAGAAACATCTGCGGTACTACCATTGTTTAATTGACAATGTTGTTATGACAGTTACACATTTTACCCTGATCAAAAATGCACCGCTTCTGTGATTTGGATAGTGCACCCGGGATTTGGGGATTTTGATCATATTTTGATGAATTGTTGGGCCCTGATATGGACGGGCCCTGGAGGGGTGTGGCCTACCCGGACACCAGAGTCAGAATCAGCGCTGACTCCTCCCACCATAAGCCCTGGGAGGAGTTTGCGCTGCAGAGAGGGAATGGGGAGGGACACTGAGCGACACACATGAGCACACACACACACACACACACACGTGCACACGCATAGGCACACACGGAAGTGTAGGCACACATACACACAAACACACATACACACAGAAACACACATGCAAGCGCAGGCACACATGCACTCTACCAGTGTGTGTGTGTAATGTGCTTGTTTTTATGTGAAAGGAATGGGAATAAAGTAATAAAGTAATTATAGTAATTATATTTTTCCTTTATATTGAATAGTGCTTGGGTTCATTACTTCAAACAGACAAGTCGGTGTGTGTGTCTGCGTTTGTGTGTGTGTGTGAGTCTCCACATATGGGAGTCATTGACAGAGTGAATGACTGGGCTGTAAAGGTGACATTTACATTTGCATTTGTGTGTGTGTGTGCACGTGTGTGCGTGTGCGTGTGCGTGTGTGTGTGTCATTGCATTCTAAATTGATATTTGTGTGCACTGTTTAATGGATAGCATGTCACTGTGGTCAAGGACCTATCTACCCACATCCTCACCTCCGCACGCACACACACACACACACACACAGGGGAGTTCATGCATGGGGGATCATGAGTGATTTACAAGACACCAGTGACTATTGGCCACACAGACAGTAACCTTAGATGTGCGTGTGTGTGCGTGCGTGTGTGCGTGCGTGTGTGCGTGTGTGCGTGTGTGCGTGCGTGCGTGCGTGCGTGCGTGCGTGTGTGCGTGTGTGTGTGTGTGTGGTGTGTGTGTGTGAGAGAGAGAGAGTCTATCAGCGGTGTGTTATTAATCACAGACATCCCACAGACCCTGGACACAGCAGGACAGGTTCACCATGGGCTGACGGATAGCACAGTGAGAGAGTAGAGGACGGGTAGAAGGAAAGGAGCAGGAAGAACATGAAAGCCAACAGAGGAAACAACATGAACCTGTTCATTGTCTCATTCTGATCCCTCCAATTTGTGATATTTGGATTGTTCGGTTGCACATTCCGCTGAGCATCGCCACTTTTCTCATTTCACTGCACTTTCACTGTATGTGTATGTGACGAGTACAGTTCTTGAATCTTGTTTGTAGTTTTATTATATAAAACACACACACACAGCAGGGTGCCTATACGCTTGGGAAGTTCTCTCTAAGCACTTTTTTCTTTCTGCAAGAAAAAATTAAATCACACCTTTTTTCTGACAAGGCAGCAGGTATCTGCTCATGCCAGGGGGTGCCTCACATTCACCAGGAAGTGAACTGTTTGCTTTTAGAAAGCGGTGAATGGTCCAGGATCAACTAGACTGCATCTCTCAACTCTGGGGAAAAAATTATGGATGCCCATCATGTTTTTGGCTCAGGGCTGCTTTCAATCAATCAATTTCCCGACCTGTCAATACACGGACTGAATTGTATAACAATTCTGCAACATCATCTGCATACCGGCCAATACGAATCAGTAAGCCAAGTGCACAAGCTGATATTTGAGTATTTTGCGTCAACACTTTATTGTATAACAATGCACTCGCAATGTTGTTGACATCTGGAATGACGCAAAACGTTTTTTATTGCAATTCTCGTAATATATTTATTCTCATATTAAAATGGAGGCTAAAGTCCAGTGAGCCCTGCTAGCTTTTCCTCTGTGTTTCGCCACCATGGTTTTGCATGCTGCAGTTTAAGCAATCTTCAATGTTTTAAAAGCCTTTCGGAAACTGTTGCCATTACTGCGCGGTGTTTACATTTTTATTGTAGAGCGATAGAGCTGCGATGAAGCATTCTGCAGGATATATACGTTTGGAGCGCCCTCTCCCGCCCGGGGTAGATGTGATGTTTAGCACATGTCACCCCATGGTACAATCCAGTCCAGGGGAGATGTAATGTTATGTCCCCACATGGTACAATCCAGTCCAGGGGAGATGTAATGTTTATGTCCCCACATGTACAATCCAGTCCAGGGGAGATGTAATGTTATGTCCCCACATGGTACAATCCAGTCCAGGGGAGATGTAATGTTATGTCCCCACATGGTACGGTCCAATGTTATCCTCCCATATTTTACTAACATCTAACATTTACCGTTTGACACAATTATGGAGGTGTGATCGCTTTACTAACTTACTAAGGGGCCCTCGCTCAGGGGTGAGGGGGTGGAGGAAGGAATTATTAGTTGTTCATTGTGTTCATCCATAAAGTTTGTGTTTGTTGCACTCTATGAGCTTTTTCTTCATCTTTCTCTCTCTCCATCTCTCTCCCTCTTTCTCTCTCTCTCTCCCTCTCTCTCTCTCTCCCTCCCCCTCTCTCTCCCTGTGTCTCTCTCTATATTATACTAAACCTTCAGATCACGTATTTTGTGTCTTCCTTCCGCGGTCACCAAAGTGTCATGGCATCCTTGACCAACACGGCCTCCGAAAATAATGACGACAACAACAACAACAACAAAAACAACATAAAACCCATTGAATGGAACTCTTTGAATCGAATCGAATTTAATTGAATTGAAGGGGGGGGGGGGGGGGGGGGTGGTGGGGAGGTGAAAACAGTTTTTCGGCGGTAAAATGGAGCCATTTAGATCACGGTGTGTATTGATGATGATGATGATGATGATGATGTGTTCAAAGGAGGAAGCACTTAGTGGTGGGGGGAGGAGTTGGGGCTGAGAGTGTGTTCTCACCGATATTAGGCTGTCGGCGTTCCGCTGGTGCTAATGTGCTATCGCACGCTAACACATTCCCTCTCACACACACACGCTTTATCTATCTTTTTTTTAATCCTGTATAGTCACACGCTTTCTTTTTTATGTATAATTTATTTCTGGGACACACACACATGCACACACTTTTTTTGTGATGTATAATTTCTTTCTTGCAAGCACACACACACACACACACTTTCTTTTTTTTGTGTGTGTGTGTGCTTTCCCCTGTCACCACGCATTCGAGGAGGAGGTGGAGGAGGAGGAGGAGGAGGTGGAGGAGGAATAGGAGGAGGAGGAAGTGGAGGAGGATGAATAGGAGGAGAAGGAGGAGGAGGCGGAGGAGGAGAAGGAGGAGGTGGAGGAGGAGGAGGAGGAGGAAATGATTCTCAATTATGATCGGTCCAAAACCCTTAGCATCTCTGGCTCCTCCTCCCAACCCTCCTGTACTCGGCAGGGTCCTGTCCTGTGTTGAGTCCTGTATTCCAGATCTGAATCTGTGTCCTTTGTCCAAAGCATTCGCTGTTCAATGAACAGAGGAAAAGTGGGTTTGGGTTCGAAAGAACCAAGTCAAAATGAAGCCAAAAAAAGTAGCGCTTTGTGGCCGTACCATAACATTTATTTTTATGTACGAAAATCCCTAAAACCATCTAACAATCAAACATGGTCGTCGTATACCTTAGCCTCGGCGTATAATTGTCTCAGTTTTCCGAGTATGATGTTTTAATATTTGGAACCTTGGAGGCCTCACCGCCGGGGCACCGCCGGGCCGCAGGTCGTCCACAGTTCATACCTTTAATGAACAAACCAGAGGACGTTTGAGCACAAATCTAAAACTTCCATTTGCCCTCATTAGCGATTGACTCAAGTTGAACTATAAATAATTTGTCATCATATCAGGGCGGCAGTAGCTCAGGACTTAAGAGCGGTTGTCTGGCGACCGGAAGGTTGTTGGTTCGATCCCCGGGCTCCGCCTCCTAGCTAAGTGTCGAGGTGTCCCTGAGCAAGACACCACCTAACCCTAACTGCTCCTGACGTGTTGGTTGTTACCTTGCATGGTTGACACCACCGTCGGTGTATGAATGGGTGAATGTGAGGCAACTGTGAAGCGTGTTGTGTGTGTGTGTGCAGGTAAGTGCGTCTAATGACGGTGGCGTGTTTGCGTGTTCTCCGTCATGCCACCTGCATCAGAGACACGCTCCTCTGACATCGCGAGGTAGCTTCTGTTCCCGAGGTGACGCACAACAGATTTCACACCGTAAAGACGGACAGATGGCAAGAGAGAGGGAGAGAAAGGGGGGGGAAAGAGAGAGAGGGGGGGAGAGAGGGTTAAGCAGGGACAGAGGAGGAAGTGATGGAAGACAGGTAGGTGTGGGGGTGGGGTGGGGTGGGGGGGAGATAAAGGCAGGCACTTAAATGTAAATTGGTTCTTTTTTTGTCCCCTAATGGAAAATAAAAATATAAAAAAGTTGTAAAGATGATGAAAGGAGGAGGGAGAAAGGGAACGGACAGGACAGTTTGTCAAGTTGAGACCGGTGAGGATCACAACACCCTGCTGTCTCCCCCTCAGCGGGGGAGACAGAGAGAGAGACACAGGGGGAGCGAGCGGGGAGACAGAGAGGTCTCTCTGGGGGAGTGAGAGGGGGGACAGAGAGAGACGGGGAGAGAGAGGGGAGACAGAGATAGACAGGGGGAGTGAGAGGGGAGACAGAGAGCGAGATGGGGAGACAGAGAGAGAGGGGGGGAGAGGGGGGAGACAGAGAGAGACAGGGGGAGTGAGAGGGGAGATGGAGAGAGAGACGGGGAGAGAGAGGGGAGACATGGGGAGTGAGAGGGGAGACAGAGAGAGAGACCGGGGGAGACAGTGTCCAATGGCGTGGCGTCTCCAGACCAGCCACTGTCTGCCCGGCTTCTCCCTCTCTCTCTCTGAGCATAAAGGTTAGTGAGGCGGCCGTGCTGTAAACAGACGGTGGACTGTAACGCTGCAGCGCAGGGATTTACAAGACAACTGAGGTACGAGGCCCGGTGCCGTCTCCCCTGGACTATAAACGGGACTTCAGAAGACGGGAGGAGGACACAGTGAGAATGAGTTTGAAACTATAGCGAGATATAAAGGAAATATCAAGAGAAAGGGAGAGTGATAAAGGAGGGTGAATTCAGGCGGGCAGGGGGGGGAGGGTTTGGAGGGAGAGGGAGAGAGAGAGACAGAGACCAAGAGAGAAACAGACACACCAAGAGAGAGACAGACAGACCAAGAGAGAGACAGAGAGAGAGAGAGAGACAGAGACACAGAGATGGATGGATGCTAGATGGATGGATGGAGCTACACTGTGGCTCAGACCGTGTGGAAAGTGCAGTCCAGAGGGTCTCGGGGCGGCCCAGGAAGTTGACACCTAACCCAGATACAACAAAATGGGGTGCCCCCCCCCCCGCTAACCATGGCGAAGGCTCAGCAACGAGCCCACAACTACCCCCAAAGTTTCGCCGCCACCACCCCCTCAACCCCCACCCCCCCCTCCCGTACCAAACACTTCCTTACAGCACCGCTTACTTTGACTCAAAATAAATCACATTTTCCACACACACACACACACAAAGTTGCGAGGTCACTTCTTCTTCTTCCTGTGACATAACCGAGCCACCGTAGACTAAAGAGTGTATTGCACTCACACGGAGAGAGGAGAGGAAACGGGGAGGCGTGCGGACATATCAAGGTCAGGGGGGCGGTGGGGGGTGTGGCCAGCCATCGGGTGGGTGGGTCGGTGGGCGGCGACCGATGAGCGGCCGCGAATCGATCCCCTATCTGCCGTTGTCCGCGCCGCACTGTCCAACAGGAGTGTGGGAGCACAGCTGCAGGAGTTTTACAAGGACCCTGACGACGGGGGGTGGGGGGGTTAATGGGAAAAGGGGGTTGAGAGTGAATCAGATGAGGGGGGGGGGGGGGGGGGGGGGTGGCAGGGGGAGAGAGACAGGGTGGAATAAAACACGACTTAATGACACCGACTTCATAAGGGGGGGGGGAGAGCTTGATGGACAGACATGGGGTGAGAGAGAGACTGTGAGGTAGGGAGAGAGAGAGAGAGAGAGAGATGTGTGTGTTGTGAGAGAGAGAGAGAGAGAGAGAGAGAGAATGATAGAGAGAGAGAGGTTTGGGGGTTTGGGGAGGACAGAAAGATGAGTATTGTGAGGCCATGAAAATAACACAATTTGAAATGGAAAAACATAATCTCTCCAAATGGCAGCTACAGCAAAACAAAACAAAGCGAGTGTTAGGGTCTGAGGAGGGGGGTGCAGATTAGACACCCAGGAACAAAAGGAGAGGAAGAAGAGAGAAAGGAGAGAGATGGGTGGGTGATGAAGGGTGGATGAATGACGGAGGGCAAGATTGAAGGAGAGAGAGAGAGAGAGAGAGAGAGCGAGAGAAGATGACTAAAGTGGTTCACAGTGTGAGGAGTGGGTTAGGGAACGCTGAGAGTGAAAAAATATATCAAAGTAAACACAAGACAAGTTCATATTGGGTTCTCTCTCTCTCTGTGTCTTTATTCTGTCATTCTAGCTGTCACCCGTGACGATAGGACTGCAGATACTGCATTAGTGTAAATTGCAATAGGAAGGGGGCGGGAGGAGGGGGGAGGGTGGGTAGGGGGGGTGGGGGAGGGGGTGATGTAGTCATCCACCAGCTGTTCTGTATTTTATCTCTTACCAGAAGCCCAAGTTATGTTTTTACATTAAACTGAATGAAGGCGCGGTGCTGCTGCTGCTGCGTCAACCAACGGAAGCCGGTCCGCATCGCTGAGCGTTACGGACAAAAAAAGCGACTCGCATGTTGTTCTCACATTGATGCTTTGTCCATCTCCTGTTCATCAATTCAGCAATTTTCCAATTTTGTTTGTTGTGTTATTTTATATTCTTTTGATGCTGCTTGTTGTTTCCGCCTGTTTGTGTCTCATGGAAGCAACAGACTGTTTTGCATAAATTGCGTTTGTGTCGGTGAACAACAGATGAGATGACTCATTTCATTCCTGGACAAATCTAGATGTTTATGGAGAGAACAAGCAAAATGTAATTTTTGGATCATCTTGAACCATGAACCATTATCATCCATAAACATGTTTTCCCACTCAAACTATCAAAACGGCCCAATAGTATTACAAACTGCCATGGAGTGTCATAGATCTACATGAGATAGAAAGACTTGACGTTTCTAATCGTGTGTGTTATGTACGTTTGTTGGCTTTTTAATCTGACCTGTCATGTTTTGCGTGACATTAACACACATAAACGCACATCTTTAAGCTGCACCTTCTAATTGGCAATTTTTTTATATATTTTTATTTTCATTTTATGTTTAATGTTCAATGTTATGCACCAATGCACAAAAGCACATTCCTTGTCTGTGAAAACCTGATTGGCAATAAACCTGATTCTGATCCTGATCCTGATTCTGATTCCTGTTTGTGTTCCAGGTTAACGGGCTTCCAGGTTCCGTCGCCGGTCACCAGCACAGGGAACGTCTTATCCCTGAGACTCACCAGCGACTTTGCCGTCTCCGCTCACGGCTTCAAGCTCAACTACGAAGGTGAGACACGTCCGCACGGAGGAGAGAGAGCGACGGATGGATTGATGTGACCGTGTGATGAGAGCTGAAGGATGGATGGATGGATGGATAGACGGATGAATGAATGGATGGTGCTGGGGGGGAGGACGGGTGTGGAGATGGTGCTGTGTGTGATGGATGGATGAATGGATCAACTCAGTAAAGACCAGTAAATCTGCCGTTTAACCAGAAGGCTCGGCTCGGTCGTCCAATCACCTTCCAGAACTGAAGGCGGGTAAACAGTAGCCTGGCCCTGGCGGCTATTCATAAAACTATTCATAAAAAAAACCTGTGAATATGTGGCCGGGCATGATGATTCAGATTGGATTTTGATTAGGCACTGATGGGCTCGATGCTGGATGTGCGGGGGATACGTGGTTTCATGAATGATTCGGTAGCGGTTAGAGATGTAGATTAGACTTTTTAAACCAAGGTTTATATTAAAGAGACAAAATGTCCCCTTGCAGCCTCCGTAGGCAGGGGGGACGCGAGGGTCTGGCCCTGGTGATTTGTGCTCTAGATTAAATAGAGAAAGAAGAAGAAAAATCATTGGGACCTTTGATGGATTGTTAGGATTTGATCGATCTGTCTGCTGGGTTACAAGTGCTTTCAATGCAACTTTTGCCAACTCCTTCTAATCTCTTTTCAAAATCTCTTTTCCGATAACTTTTCCGAACTCTTTTCCGATCTCTTCTCTGATCTCTTTCAGATAACCTTTTTCCGATCTCTTTTATGAAATTTTTTCCGATCTTATTTCCAATCTCTCTTCCGATGTGCCCAAGCGAGCCAGACCACAGTTCTGACTGCGACCTGGCACATGATGAGAATCACAATCCAATTTATCGCCGCCGCCCCCCCCGAAACTAAAACTAGAACTAAGATCCAAGAAGACCAAGACAAAAAAACGAACCGTGCCTTTTTGCAGGTCAGATGTCAACATTCGGTAATCCCGTCGTTCAGAAACTTCAGAGGAGAAAGTTCTGCGGCTGAATTCCCTGTTGCTCCGAGTGTTTCTGCTCATAAGCACATTCACAAGGTTGGCTCCCCGGCAACAGGGCTGGATGACTTTTACTTTTTTTCCTGAGATCCTCAGATTTCCATTTCTGGCATCGCCTCAAGCGTACGTAAAGAAGAACCCCTCTCCCCCATTCCCCCCCCCCCCCCCCCCCCCTAGGGTGCAAAATCCCCCAGTAGTAGTTGCGCTATAATGATGTCCTTTCGTCCGTATTACTTAGCCACTCTAAGTATCCCTTAACTCTTCGCTTAGGACGGGGTTTGTTTGTGTTTAATTTTGGTTGTTGGCGAAGCCCTGTTTAGGTGCGCACAACTATTTAGGGGTCAAGCGTTGGACTGTAGAGTCCTGCTGCATTATTAAGCAGCAGAGAGGGACACCTCCTCGCGTTGCACCTGCACACCTGTGATGTACTTAACGTACGTTAGGAGACATCACTTACCTGAGGAGCACCTGCAGGACTTCTGGGCAAAACACACACTCTCAGAACACACACACACACGTGGGGATACGCACATGCACACACACACACAAACACACACATGGACATACATACACACACACTCGCAGACACACACACACAGACACACACACGGACACACACAGGCACACACACACTCTCTGTTGCAGCTGTTGAGGGGGTGACTTTTGCGCAAATAGATACCCATTAAATTAAAATGTGTAAACACGCTAATTGCCCCAATTAATATTAACTAATGCTAAAAAGCTATTTGCAGAAACCATATGTTGCCTTATTGAGGTCAAAGTCTCTCTTACTCTAAATGTGCTTGTGTGTTTATGTGTGTGTGCGCGTGTGTGTGTGTGAGTGTCTCTCTCTCTCTCTCTCTCTCTCTCTCTGTCTCTCTCTCTCTGTCTCTCGTCTCTTTGTATCTCTCTCTGTCTCTCTGTATTTCTGTCTCTCTGTCTCTCTGTCTCTTTGTCTCTGTGTCTCTCTCTCTGCCTCTGTGTCTCTCTCCCAGCTCTAAGTGCCAAGGTGACCAGCCTATGCCAGTAGAGTCTGTTTGCTCGCTGCTCAATTAGTGCAGCCTTTGGAATGCGCCATCGTCATTATACCACCCAAACAAATACCCCCATGTCCTCTCCTTCAATGGTGTGATCCAGAAACCATGGACAGAAACACACACACACACACGTACACGCACACACGCACACACGCACACTCAGAAGCGTGTACACACACACACACACACTCACACACACACCTGGCTGTGAAGGACACCCGTTGCATTCTGGCCTTGCAGGAATGCTGCGCCTGGCTCTGTTGTCCGTGGCTGGCCAGGTCTGTCGGTGCATGTGAATGGTCGACTTCCTCCAACATTCCTTCCTCTTCCTCTAAAGACTGTCACGCCATTTCTAATTCATGAATCGGACACATATGCATGCAAGTGTATGTGCATGTGTGTGTGTGTGATAGCATCTATGTGTGAGTGTGTATGTGGGAGAGAGAGTGTGTGTGTGTGTGACGGTGTGTGTGTTTGAGCGTGTGAGTGAGTGTGTGTGTGTGTGTGTGTGTGAGAGAGAGAGAGACAGAGAGAGAGAGAGAGAGAGAGAGAGAGAGAGAGAGAGAGAGAGAGTGATGTATTATAGATCATGATGTCAGAGGCAGTTTGATATTGTGCTGATGAGAAGGAATCACAGATGATCCAAGCGCGCACACACACACACACACACACACAGCTCTAGCATGAAACGTCACCTCCCGGAC
>PIJE02001892.1:12500-22500 GCA_002895965.2 Coryphaenoides rupestris | reverse complement strand
AGCAACCACGTAGAACACCATAGAAACCATCTAGAACCACCTAGATATTTTCAGCTAGCTGCTCAGCACAAATTCTTCTTAAAATTGTACTTTTTCTAGTTATCTATAGATATGAATGCGTTTATGAATGCAATTATGCTACACAAACACATCCACACGTACACATTCACACACATACTCAAGCTCACGCACACACACACACACACACACACACACACTCACTTCCCGTTTAGATATATTTAACATAAAACAACACACATTGCATCGTGGGAAAAACATGTGAGGTCTAGATAATGTATGAGTACACATGCACTGAGGACTTTATGCACCCACAGAGGACCACATGACGTACAATCAGCACACACACAGATACACACAGACACACACCCAGATACACACACACACACACACACACATGCCAACAACACAAGCACACACATCATTAATTTCTACTACACACATAAACACACACTAACCCACACAGAGACACATCATATGTGGTATATTGTGATACATCCGTTCGCACCCTTCTTGGTAAAAAAAAGAAAGAAAAGTAATTACTCCTTTCAAATGAAATGAATAAACCCTGAGCTCAGCAGAGTAATTAATTGAAAGAATGACCCGTCATTTCATATTGGCAGAGCAGCAAATCCTGGGACAAACCAGGTCCTCATTGTATTGCGCGTACGCCATTAAAAGACGGTTCTCGTTGCGATCATTTGCCTCGTCAACGTGTAGAACAAAGCGTTTATCGTTGATTATTTTTCGATCGGATTTATAGTCGCCGTGATGCGCAGATTGCAGTTTGCGGACGTCGACGATAAAGTTTGCCACTCGAGTGCACACGTGCGAGGCCGCCATTTATTTACAGCTCTCGTGTGCAACACATTTGTAATTGTTCGTTCCTCCTGCACTTGGCTTTTATATACAGCATGCGGTGATTAAGCTTCCCCCCCTCACTACAATACAGTAAATTATCCCTGCCGTCCCATCTCCCCGCACGCCCCCTGCAGTACCCCTCCGCCTCCCAAGGGGGGCGCACCTCCCGCTTTGGGGAGACACCGGCGTGTACGTGTGTTGGTTCTGTTGTTGTCAGTTTGAAGCGGAAGAAAGGAAAACTTGTTTGTTTTGCCAAGAGAAAAAAATTTGCGTTTTAATCCCTCTAGATTTTCCACCAACTGTTTAACTTGTACGCGTTTGTAATTTGTTATTTTGCCCTACATTATTATTAGGTTTCGTTCCCGTGCATAATACGAGGATGCTGTTGCGTATTGTGTTGTGTGGTAAATAAAGGAGAGAGAAAAAGTCTGGAGGAGGGAAAAAAAAGACACGTTGTCTGACAGTGAAGTCCACACAACTCGCTAACAACATGACCCAGCTAACAACATAACATGGGCTGTCAGGAATTGCTGAGTTTTCTTCCACCTGATTATCTCACACCGTCCAAGGTTTTGTGTATGGTATGGCTTCTTCGACATGCTGTCCGTCTCATCCAACTTGCCGTCCAATCTGTGGCTAGCGCAACATCATCTCACCGGCATCTCTTCGCCGACACTTAGCCTTTCACGACCCACGGAGAAGGAAGCCTCTCCGGCTGTTTCTACCTCAAGGCAGAAACAGTCGGAGCTCTTAACATGGCGGGCAGGACAAACACCTAGCCGCATGCCTGTTTTTATTGTACGTGCAAATCGTTTTCATCGCCACACTGCTTCTACAACGACTCCATGTGAAGTCCCCCCCCCGCCTTTAGAGGTTGGCTGTTTTCCAGCAGCCGTAGCCTTGCCGCCACCACGCTAGCTCACCGCAAGCCACCGCAGCGGGTGCACGGGCCATGCAGCGGGTGGCAGCAGCAGCCGGAGCCACAGCGAACCCCATTTGTTCCCCCAAGAAGGTCGGTGCAAACGCCCCCCCCCCCCCCCCCCCACCCCCACCCCCATCCACAGCCCGCAGAGCCCGACGGCGGCCACGACTGCGATCACGCCAGAGTCATGCTGGGGTCATTCTGTTGCCACGGCTTACGGGGGCAGCCCTGCCCCGCCCGGCCCTGTCTGCAGTGGAGCCAGATGGAGGCGGCCTACTGTTTACCACGCTCTGTTTATGCATCGAGAGAGAGAGAGAGTCGAGTAGGGGGGCGGTCAGGGCAGGGCAGTCAGCCTCATGCAGCCCGGCCCGCTGCAGGCACTCAGAACACCGGAACCCATGAGCAGCCTATCACCACCGCCGGCCAGCATAGGCCCGCCCTTCCTTCCGACCGGAAATACACACAAAAGCACACGACATATATTATCATGATTCGTGATCATTGTGGGTAATTTCACACAATGTCGATCAACATCACGATATGCTGATGAATTCAAGGTACCATTCTAAAACAGTCATTGCATTGCAATATAGGAAAAGGTAAATATGGTTTCATGCAAAAGTTTCATTGACGTTTTAAATCTCAATTTAAGGGCATGTCTTCTCATCGTAATTCATTTGTACTGTAAAACTATATAAAAATAAGTTGATATATACATTTAATGATGACACCATACTATTCAAAGATGATAAACGGTTATGCTGAATTATTGCCCAGTCCTACAACACACCCTCCTATAATGGTAACATGACGCTTTAAGTGGCCGAAAGAAGGAAATCACAACAGCAAAACGGATGCAAGTTGGTCAATCCACGTCCACAAGTCTCCATGCTACTCCTTGCAAGTGGGAGATACTGACCTCTGACCTGGCTCCAATATGAAAGTCAGGGAGATTATTTGAAACTTCACTCGTTCATTCTGTGTCCTTCGTAAAACTGAGTTATGTCAACATCTTGAGTGTAACAGTAATGTCATCAGCATACACTAGACCATTCTTCCTGTTTGGCTATAGCTCCGAGTGTCCTTCACGTGTGAAGGTACACTTGAACACATAGCATTTGATTCTGGTTAATGGCCAACCATTCTATTTTTTCCCCCGAGTGGTCTAGTATTGCAAAAGATAGATCAAGAAAACACCTAATCAGTGCACCACAGGTTAACTCAGTCACCAGCAAACACGGGTGCGACACTGCCACATTAAAGTGGCTTGGTTCGGGGCTAGCATTACATGTGTGCTAGCATTCTCCTGAGTGTGTGTGCTGGTGGCTGAATTAACCTGTGGTGTACTGATTAGCCAATGCACCACAGGCTTGTAGCCCCACCCCCCCAGACTCTAACTGGGCCAGGTGAGGCCAATTAAGCCAGCCAGCCACCAAACACACACATTCCCACAGTAGAAACACCAGCACTTCACTCTCCTGGCGTTGCTTTGTGAGTGGAGACATGGTCCTCCCTTATTAAGATCTCTAGTTATGCCTCCTGAGGACCTTCCAGAGAATTATGTCCTAAGCCCCGTCTATCCCACCACTCACCCCATAGATCAGGAGAAGCCGGCTGGTCCCCAACCAGCACGCCAGGTCCCCCCTGTTTACCTGCAGGAGTCTAACCCTGTGTTTCTGCAGCACAATGCTACCTTCTGGACAAAGGCCCTCGCCACCTTGAAACAATGCCTGCTTTGTGTTTGGGTGTGGGTGTGTATGTGTGTGTTTCTGTGTGTGTGTGTGTCGGTATGCGTGTGTGTGTGTGTGTGTGTGTGTGTGTGTTGGCCCTGTACCGAGGCCTGCCTTGCCTCTCGGATGGCATTGCACCAAACGCGAGCTTCTGATGCCTCTGCTCCTGCGCTCCTGTACCGCGCTCTCCGAGTTTAAGGCGCCCCCGTTCTGAATAACAATCGTTCGCTGTCACCTGATATTTTTTGACTCCCGTGTTTTCGTCTGTCATTTTTTAAGGAAACAACACTAAAGTTCTGCCTTCACTTCTTTCTGTTATCGTCGTGGAACCCCTGCGTGTCCTGCAACATGCGGGGGTTGCCCGCTGCTTTCCGGCTGCTTTCCGACTGTTTCAGCGCTCATTATTCTCTGTTTTACCCTCCTCGTTACAGGAGGGCGGAGGGCTGCTGTACATTTGGCACAGGGTTTCAATACGAAGAGACTTGTGACAGGGGAGGTTGCCGGGGGTTCAGGGCGGGGTTCGTGGGGGGTGTGGGTGGTGCGGGTACAAGGAGACTCACCTGGTGGAGCACGTTGTCAATTCGCAAACAGAGCGCTGATCTGCATTTTTGGGAAAAGTTCAGAAAGTAGTGAATATGAATATAAAATATGAAGTCAACTTTCTCTCAAGATTCACTTACAACATACTAATGTGGAGGCTTGATTGGAGCATTCTTGCATTTGTGTCAACTTCTTTGACAATGTCATGTAATTAGTTTTATTTTTAATAATTGTTATTGTCTTTTTTCTCTGACTTTATAAATGACCAGAATGAGTGCAAAGGTCAACCTAGTCACCTGTGTGTGTGTGTGTGTGTGTGTGTGTGTGTGTGTGTGTGTGTGTGTGTGTGTGTACATGCGTGCGTGCCTGTGTATGTATGCACATCCACTCTTAAGCCATTTGTGTTTTGAAGGATGTGTGTTGAGGTTGAGTGTGCAGGTGCGTGTGTGTGCGTGTGTGTGTGCGTGTGTGTGTGTGTGTGTGGTAGTCTGATTGAGGCTCTAGCTGTGGTGTCTGATCTAAATCACAGAGATCTGAGTGGACCTACGATATCCACTCCTGTATCAGCCTGTCTCCTCAGATGAGTCTCACACTCTCTCTCCCCCCCTCTCTCTCTCTCTCTCTCTCTCTCTCTCTCTCTCTCCTCTCTCTGCATATGTCTCTCTTACTGTCTCTGATCCCTGCTGCAGCCAATGAAATCCTCGTTTGAAATCATCCTTGAATCATCCTTGGACGATCAAGATTAGGGTATCAGGAAAGCTTCCCAGCTGTACTGATATCCTAATCTGGGTCCTAGATGTTTTGCTTCTTTGAAAGTCGATTCAAATACGCGGTTTCCTTTGTGTCCTGTTTGCCCCCCCAGTTGAGTAGTAATGCAGTCTGTTGGAGGTGGGTTCTGCCAGGTGATAGTCTGTCACAATGAGTCATGTGTATCCCTCACCCGGTCTCTCAACAGTGGACACATCTCAATAGCGCCTGTGAAAGGTGAACAGTGAACATGGAAGTGTGTCCTGAAACATGGTTTTGTGGGTGTAAGCCTCACGACAACCACATGCATGCAGCGTGTCTGCATTTCTCCTGCAAACTCATGTCGGTACTGGAAACAACAATGTTTCACACTGATGAACATGCATGTATACACACATACATACACACACACACACACACACACACACACACACCTGTCCCATGCATTTTACATGAAGAAAGTATGTAATGTCCGTTTTGCCCCCTGAGACACAGCTCGATTTCCCACCCTAGAGAGAGAGAGAGAGAGAGAGAGAGAGAGAGAGAGAGAGAGAGGGTAAGGACTGAAAAGAGAGAAGGAAGCGACATAAAGAGATCGATAAGATGTAGAAAAACACTTCTAAAAGCCACAGGAAAAGATCATATGTGGCGGTGAGAGAAGAATTGTACTACATGTGGACACACACGCACAGGCAAATGGGGACATCAGGTGTGGTGAGCAGGCTAATGCATAATCATATACCTGAATAACAGGGAGATTGATTTCATATGTCTGTATAACCTCCGGGAGGGAGGGAGGGAGAGAGAGAGAGAGAGAGAGAGAGAGACACCCACTGCTCGCCTCAGGTCTCTCACATCAGTATCTTTGTGTGTGTGTGTGTGTGTGTGTGTGTGTGTGTGTGTGTGTGTGTGTGTGTGTGTGTGTGTGTGTGTGTGTGTGTGTGTGTGTGTGTGTGTGTGTGTGAGTGCTTTCCTGTAAGTGTGAGTGTGTGTGTGTGTGCGCTCGTGTGTGTGTGTGTGTGTGTGTGTGTGTGTGTGTGTGTGTGTGTGTGTGTGTGTGTGTGTGTGTGTGTGTGTGTGTGTGTGTGTGTGTGAGTGCTTTCCTGTAAGTGTGAGTGTGTGTGTGTGTGTGCGCTCGTGTGTGTGTGTGCAATTTGTGCGTCTCCCAAATTATACACCATCTCCATCTAACTTAAATTTGGCTCAACCATTACTGCACAAGAGGGCAGGGACACCAAGTGGGTCTAAAAGCCTGCGTGAATATTAAAATAACAGGCGTCATAACCTCCGTAATGTTCATGGAGTCCCGAAATGGCGGACCTCAGGGGTCAGAGGTCGCAAGGGAGCGAAATTAAAGCGGATGAATAGCGCGCGCATTAGCATCAAGAGGCTTACACACGTGCTAATAATTCTGACCATAGTATATTGCTAAGGTGGGGATAATAGAGAACCCTATAGCTCAGGCTTAATGAAAAGAGAGCAGGCATTAGCATAAAATGAAGCCGACGTGAGGTCCTTCTGGTACGCTAAATGCCTTTTAGGTGTTCGCGCGGAAGCCTGCCAAGTGGGAGCTTTGGTCACGTCGCTCTCTTAAAAGGGGGACCTCGCCCCATTTCAACCGGCTTTTCAATCGTTTCAATGTGGGCAGTATATGATGCAAATGATTTGATTTGATTTGATTGACTTTATCGTCCACCTCAATGGAAATCTGTCTTCGGCTTCTCAGTACAGCAAAAATACACACACACCATTAAAGGTCCCCTATTACGCCACTGGGTGTGAGTGTGATTAGCCATTTCAAGCCGTTTCACAATTGCCATGTGACTACCGTCTAGTGACATCACAAGTGGGAATGTCCACCTAGATGTATGCTGACTAGATCAGTTTACCTGTCGGTACAGTCCACTGGGTAGGCTGGTAGACTGATCTAGTAATCATAGCTAGACCTAAAATTTAGAAACGGCGATGTTCCCCTTTAACCTTGTGGGTCGTAAAAGGTTAAACCTTAAACCATTAGAGGAAAGGTGACCCGTGCTGGCAGAGGTAGCCGTTTAATTTGCTTTTTTATGAATAATAGCGCTGATTAAGATTTCCAACCGTGTGATGTGTGTGATCGGTGATCTTGAATCTTACGATGTTGGTTTACGTTTACGGACGTGCCAGCGTTGTGTTCTGAGTGCCGCATGTGTCCTTCCCTGAGCGCGGCGGGAATTGTGTGGCGGAATCTATGATTCCAGGAAAGTTGAGGTTTTGTGAAGGAACAGAGAGTGAGCTGAGGGAGTTATTCGGGTTTGTCTGCGATCCAGTTTGAAACACTAATCACGGGGACCGTTCTGTGCAATCGATCGGCCGGCCCGTTAGCACCCATCGCCTCCGCGCAGACAATCGGGCGAGTGGAATATGAACGTGAAATGTGAACGATTTAATCATCGCAAAGTGCTACTTACTCTCGCTTTGCCACTATAGCCGGCATATGTGTCTGACATTTTAAGTCAAGAAAGTGATGTATAAACCAGATACCGCCATTAAATGCAATACTTTTCATTAGTTAATTGAGTAAATAGCTGCCAGACTCTTGTCTACCTGGATAGGTGGTCCAACAGAAAAGGCCATTTGACCAATGATATACTCATTTGGCTCTTTAATGTAATTGCAGTATACCCAAAAATGCAGCCAAATATCTTGTTGCCTGCAAAGGCAGGGTGGATGTGATTTGCCAACAAGAAAAGCATAAAAAATATAATATCAACTTCTTATTAAATAATTTGATGATGGAATTATATGACACTGCTGAAATATCTTTCAGCTCTTGGACAGAGATGTTTGTGGGATGCCAAGTCAGACAGTCACGATAAATATTGATTTGATATTCAGCTCTGCCAGGTGACTGGCAGCCTAACTAAATTATAGAGCCCTTTAAGCAAACACTTTAGTGTGTGTGTGTGTGTGTGTGTGTGTGTGTGTGTCTGCCTGCGTGTGCGTGTGTGCAGGTGCGCGCGATTGCGTGTAGAGGTGTGTTACACCTTCGCTTAGCCAAAGTTTGTCATTATTACTCAGCTGCAATCCAGCCAGCCAATCAAATCGCTTCCCCGCAGGGTCACCACCTGAGTCCATCCAATCAGCATCCACTGCCAAGCCCGCCAAAAAAATTGAATGTCACCGTATTAGCATAAACAAAAAGATGAACAGTGGAACGCGCCGACTCAGCGCGCTGTTCACCACTGGGGTGAAACAAGGCTTCAACACAGCGTTTACCCTTCCATAAGTTACCCCAAGCTGACAGCCAATCACAGGTGGGGGCGGGGTTTCTTTCACTCTCCAGGTGTGATTATGTTGAGGCGACCAGAGAGTGTTGGCGTCATATTCAATTGACTAATTGATCGTGAGAAAAAGTCAATCAGTCAATCAGGCTCGTTCTGCGGCTACTGCAGCTTTTCTCCCCTTCTCCCCCTCCCCCTCCACCTCCTCCTCCATCTCCTCCACCTTCACCTCCTTCTACTCCTCGTCCATCTCCACCTCCTCCTTCACCTCCTATATCCTCCTCAACCTCCACCTCCTCTTCCTCTCCCTCCCCCTCCTCCTCTTCCTCCACCTCCACCTCCTCCTCTTCCACCTCCTACTCCTCCTCCTCCTCCTCTTATATCCTCCTCCTCCACCTCCTCCTATATCCTTCTCTACCCCCACCTCCTCCTCCTATATCCTCCTCTACCTCCTCCTCCTCCACCTCCTCCTCCTATATCCCTTCCCTCGTCCCGGTGTTTAACTCATCTGTCTCCGTGGGAAGTAATCGTCGGGAGGTATAAATCCCTAAATGAGCTAAAGTGGTCTCTGTGCACACACGACTACTTTCCCCGCCGTTTGTGTGAATTTATTTTTGCTTCGCGTGGTTTCGTTTGTTCCTCTTAACCCCCGTTTCTCATCCTCCTCGCCGAAAAAAAGAGAGCTCATTTCTCCGAGCCATTTGCATCCCATTGTGTGGACGTGAACAAAAAAAAAACTGCTGATTATTAACGCCTCTTCGGAGCTCGTAAACGCACACCGCCGCCGCTGCCGCCGGACCCCCCCGGTTGCACCTGCTGAGAAGTTTTGCTGGATCCTTTTTTTTTTTCGTTTTCGTCCTGAAGGAACGGTGTGCGGTTCATTCACAACAACCTCGGCTTATTTTTACTTGGTCCACAAAAAGAAGATGTTCCGGAACAACGCTGTGCCAAGAATAGCAACCTGACGGACAGATTATGTTCAGGATCAACATGACAGGCGGCGGTCACTTGTCAAGGTGGTCAAGGTTTCTGTGAACTTAACAGTCACACGAACGGACGATAAGGACGGCTATTTCATAAATAGGAACTTTTATTACTGGAGACACTATTCAAATTGTCTATAGTTGTCTATAGTAATTATACTTCAGTTATATCAGTGGGGTCTTCAACCTTTTCACACACACACCATGCTTCTCAGGATTGATAAGCAACAGAATTGTATTATTTACGATCAAAAGTTGCAGCAACGTGATTGGCCGTCGAGGGCTGGCGGTGATCAGACGTGAAACGGGGCACCTCTGCTCAGTTAGAAGTGACAGCGCTCTGATGGAATGTACTGTAGCGCGCGCGGGTGATTGATATGTGCTGTTGCATAGCTTTTTAATAGGCGACTTTTTTGATATGCAATACAGACCTTTGATGACGGCAAAACACATTACATGTCGTGTTGAATTTTACATATTCACAACTCTCATCTCAGTGTCTGATCTTGGTTGGAAACAAATTGTCTGCGTGCGTGTGAGCCTGCATGCATTTCAGAAGATAGTTCCAACTGTTGTTGTTGCTGTTGTTGTTGATGATGATGTTGTTGTCGACACTCAAGTCTTTTTGCATTTTGATGAAACCTTTTTTGGCAGATTGATTCCACAGGGACATGATACGCTCCAATAGCCATGCAAATAAACACACACACACACACACACACACACACACACACACACACGCACACACACACACACACACTACACAAGAGTGTAGAGAACAGTATAAATAATATATAGTTCAGGGTCATTCTTATTGCTTATTAGCTCTATAATAAGCAATAAGAATGACCCTGAACTGTATTATAATATTACAAAAAAATACTTTTGGCAGATATCTGGCGTAGGCAAATACCTGAACATAACCATCTCTACCCTAAT
>PIJE02001892.1:2500-7500 GCA_002895965.2 Coryphaenoides rupestris | reverse complement strand
ACACACACACACACACACACACACACACACACACACACACACACACACACACACACACACACACACACACACACACACACACACACACACACACACACACATGCATGCACAAACACACATGTATACCAAACATACTTGTACACACACACACACATTCATTTGTATGCCATAATATATATCCTTATCCATCAGACATGTGCATGCACACATACACACACACACACACCCACCCATCACACACACACACACACACACACACACACACACACACACACACACACACACACACACACACATACACACACACAGGCTTCCATCAATATCTACACATTCCACGCCCGCCTGTGCAAGCTAGCTAGCATCAGCCTAGCAGGCTAGCTCTGTTGCTATTGCTATGAAGCTAAGAATTTGAATTAGGGGGGGCGGACTGATTTGAATAAATTGGCATAAGCTAGCTAGCCTCAATTAGCTACACGCCATTTGAAACACAGGCTGTCTGTCTGTCTGTCTGTGTCTGTGTCTGTGTGTGTGCGTGCCTGTGTGTTTTTCTGTATGTGTATGGTGTGTGTGTGTGTGTGTGTGTGTGTGTTTGTGTGTTATCCTAAAAAAACGATCCTTTCCAGCTGTGAGACGATTTAATACTCTTCTGAGCTCCACTCCTCAAACTCTCTGCTTCCCTCCCTCCGTTATACAACACACGGTTCTATTGCTCTCTGCTCAACGTTCTCTCACTCCCACTCGCTCATACCCACACATGCACACACACACACACACACACACACACACACACACACATACTCCCACTTGCGCTCACACACACACACACACACACACACACACACACACATCTCCATTTTATATTCATAATTAGATGTAATTACTTGGAAGTTTTGATTACACCATTAGAAAACAGGTGCCAATCAAAAGTGGACGTGTGTGTGTGTGTGTGTGTGTGTGTGTGCCTGATTTAGTGTAATCTGGCTTCGGCTTAATGAAAGAAAAAATGTATTCCTTAATCAATTTCACATGGTCTTCCTCGCAAACACATTCACACAGCGTCTGTGTGTGTGTGTGTGTATGTGACACACGGGTGCGCACACACACGCACACACACAAACATGTACACTCACGTGCACGCTCATGCACTAATTCCTATCGATTACAGAGCCGTGTCGGTGTCCACTTAGACCATAACCTGATGCCCTTACCTCTCTGGTGGTTGTTTTTCCTCATTTAATTCAGGTTGTTTATCTTCCACTTCTGTTCCTCCCTTTTTTTCGTTTGGTTCTTCGTGAAACTATTTATCTCGGACCTCTCGGACACACACACACACACACACACGCACATACACACATAATGCAGTCCCTACACATCCACGTGTCCAAGTATGTATTCAAAGAATAAAAGTTACAAAACACATTACACTGTATAGCGTAACTCAGCAAATAGACTCAATCTTGATAAACCGAGAAGTCTCACCTTCCCTTGCTTGCTAAATTCCTCGTTAAAAGGAATTGCCTTATTTCACATTTCGACTCGCTTTAAATAAATATATAAACCACATTGGATAGCTGTACCCAGTCGTGTGTCGTGGACTATTTTGGTGATATTGCAAGAGGAAGGAGTTTGAATATTCCAACAGTTAGCACTTCGGTGCGGCGCGCAGTTTTGATGAAGAGAGACGCCATCTTTGGAGAGTACAAGCAGTGGTATGTCGCACAACAATTCAATCAGCTTTTAATTAGCAAAACCAGCATTGTTCTGTGATTTCAGTTTAATGTGGAAGGCGAGGACGCCACGCTTTTCCCGCTCACAATAAAATAAACATTTTTGGGTTGCTAATTAGCAAACAAAAGTTAATGTTTTTTTCTAAAAAATCTCCTTGTTTTCACCCTTCAGAACTTACACGTTTGCGTCTGGAAAAGCAGCTTTTTTTCTTGAATCATTGAAACGTTGTTTGTTTGTTATGTTCGTTCAAACTCAGACCGCGTGACGTCGCTCGACATTCTTCATCGTTGAACCAAGACTAATAGGCAAGAGATCGCTGCTCTCAAAGGGTGAACATCGAATGTAAAATTGATTTCACCTCCGTCTCAGCAGCCAGAAAACGTGGCTCTGACTAGTCATGTGACGAATGAATGAATGAATGAAATATGTATGCTGTTGCGTGCCATTAATGTCAAGGGACCTACACTTTCAATTTCAGGCCTTTCATTTGCCACATGGGATAGATAGGTAGGTGGCGATCAATCGCAATTGATCAATACCGCAATGGAATTTACCTCGCACACTTTTCCGCTGCTAAGCACATAGCTAGACTTATGTCAGAAGCAAGGGAGGGATTACTTACTGGTTATGCAGCGGCTTTAAACATCCACAACCACTTCTGTGATCTTATAAATCAGACACGTTGTGCTGTTGTTGCCCCGGTGTCTGACTTTGATAAATATGATTTTAATTCTACCAACCCTTGATCTTAGTCTGCGCTGGGTAAATAGCATTTTCTGTTGACTTAATGATTACGAACTATTTGATTAACGACAAATTCAATCAATCTATTGATCAACGTCGTCATTACTCTCGTCGGGAAATACAACTGATGGATTATAAACTAAAATAATCGAATATAATAACGATATGATACTAATTGGCATGCTTTAAAAGTGGTATTGGTCACAGAAATATGCTATATGCTTGCTTTGTTTCAACTTTTGCCCAACGTAAAAATATGGCCCAACTGTATCCCGTTCTACAGTTACAGTTCTACAGTTACAGTTCTACAGTTACAGTTCTACAGTTACAGTTCTACAGTGGCTGCATTGGCTCAAAACATTTCCCGGAGAAAAATGATGACATAAAATACACAAAGACCTGTGCGAAGACACTCGACAAACAACACAGTAAAGTAAAATCCTATACATGTAATTCATAATATACTTCTCAGTTACGCCACCATATCCAAATGGTTATGGATATAGGAAGAGAAAAAAACAGGAACGAAAAATGCATTAACAAATATCAATGAAGCTCTCCTTTAGAGCACTTAGAGTCTGAGACCGCTTTGGTCAGGATGACCTTTTGCCCGAGCAAAGTGCAGTGGAGCAAACTGTGTGTTCTCTTGTGGCTCAGAGCTTGGCTCAGGCAGGGGTCTGTTCTCTACTGGAGAGCTTAGTGTCGACGTGTGTGTGTGTGTGTGTGTGTGTGTGTGTGTGTGTGTGTCTGTGTCTGAAGTAGCATACCTTCTCATCTGGTGTTTTTAAAACATTGCTCCTATTTGATTTGGAGACGGAGAGAAGGATTCAAAGGCAGTTGTCTGGTACCTAGAAGGTTGCTGGTTCGATCCCCCTGCGGTGTCCCTGAGCAAGACACCTATCTAACCCCCACCGCTCCTGACGAGCTGGCTGTTGCCTTGCATGGTTGACACCGCCACCTGTGTATGAATGTGTGTATGAATGAAGCAGGCAAAACAATGCTTAAACTCTGAGAGTCCAAAGTCTAAACCAGAGCCTGTCTAGATCCACTCCAACAAGTTTACTCAGCATAATGTCCTGAAAATTCAAAAGTCATTCTGTGGAAGGACAGTGGTGACGTGAGGACAACGGTGTACGATAATTGAGTTAAGTATGGATCGGGTCTTGTGTATTATGTGGACGAATCCTTGGCATCGCCCGATTGACGTGATAATAAACGGTTCCGCTTGCACATTTCCACCAACACTTTTAATTAAACACCTTAAGCCACTCATGTGCCAACATCAATCCTGTCTACTTCCCTCCAATGTCACAGGCACACACACAAAAAAAAAGTCCAGATAAGGAATGTCGAAAAAGTATTATAACATCATATGTAGCTCAATCATCGGCAGCCATTTATATATTCGGGAAAAAAGTGTGCAGTTTGACAGTTTGAACGGGAACATTTCGCCAGCGCCAAGTCTGGAGTGCGTTCATTCGCTCGGATGTAACAGCCGTGCTCCCCCCCCCCCCCCCGCGGTGCGATGCCCTTCACACAGAGCTACGTGACTTTGAGACGCATAATTGTGTAGTTGATCTTTCACCAGCCTATAGGAGGCCCACTCGGATATGGGGTTCAGCAGCAGTATCACATTGTCTTCATTGCGAAAAGCTCTTTTGCCGTGAAGGAAGCGTGGCCGGGAGGCAGCCCTTGTACATGCTTTATCGGGCCGATTTAGCACGGAGTGGGTCAGATATTATCCTTTTATCTATCCATCCATTCACACATCTTCTCATCCATTCCTCACGTCGTTCATTAATGCATTAATCCATACGTATTCATATATGTATATTTACAGTATATATATACGAGGCTGGTGAAAGATAAATGCAATCCATATATATATACTATATATATATACATATATCTATTTATTCATAAATAATATGCTGTATAATCATACATGATTATACAGCATATCGGGGTGGCAGTAGTTCAGGAGGTAAGAGCGGTTGTCTGGCAACAGGAAGGTTGCTGGTTCGATCCCCGGGCTCCGCCTCCTAGCTAAGTGTGGAGGTGTCCCTGAGCAAGACACCACCTAACCCTAACTGCTCCTGATGTGTTGGTTGTTACCTTGCATGGTTGACACCACCGTCGGTGTATGAATGGGTGAATGTGAGGCAATACTGTAAAGCACTTTGGATAAAATCACAATATAAAACGTATTGAATATGTTGGCTCATGTCATGATTAATTCCTTCAAAGTTTTCATTCATTCGCTGGCAACTCACAGCTGGATGTCATTGAGGAGAAAGAGCAGGTCTTTGGGATGTTGGAGGTGGTTTGGACGTCGCACTGAAGCTGTTCCTGATCCTAAGCCTGACCCACAGGGACTCACAGGCGGGGAGGGGGGGGTCGAGGGGGTCGGGGGGGTGAGACACTTGTACAGAAGGCTTGTACAGACTGTTGTTATACAGAGAGGCTGTGTGGAGGCTGGACTCTATTCCCAGGCTTCGCCTCGGGGAATCAAACCTGCAAGCTCAAGG
>PIJE02001891.1:87500-94865 GCA_002895965.2 Coryphaenoides rupestris | reverse complement strand
GGATGGGAGGCGTTGTCCATAATACTGAGTAGGTCCTCTCCGAGACCTCCACCAAAGACTCCAATTCCACTCCCAGGACAGAACCCACTTTCCTGATGAGCTTATTGAGTCTGTTGGCGTCGGCTGCCTTCACCCTGCTGCCCCAGAACACAACAGCGTAGAAGATGACGCTGGCCACCACAGAGTGATAGAACATCTGCAGCATGGTCCTGCAGACGTTGAAAGATCTGAGTCTCCGTAGGAAATACAGGCGACTCTGACCTTTCTTATACAGGGCCTCTGTGTTTTTATTTTATTGTCTATGTGAACACCCAGGTACTTATATTCCTCGACAATGTCCACCTCGGTCCCCCTGATGCTGACCGGTTTCGGGTGAGTCGGTTGCTTCCTGAAATCCACCACCAACTCCTTAGTCTTAGAGATGTTGAGTTGCAGGTGATTTAGTCCACACCACTCCACGAAACCGTCCACCACACTCCTGTACTCAGACTCCTGCCCCTTTCTGATACAGCCCACAATGGCAGAGTCATCCGAAAACTTCTGCAGGTGGCACTGTGAGCTGTATCTGAAGTCTGAGGTGTAGAGAGACAGGACTGTCCCCTGAGGTGCTCCCGTGTTGCTCACTATGGTGTCCGACATGTTGCTCTGCAGCCTCACATACTGTGGCCGACCTGTGAGGTAGTTCGTAATCCAGGCCACTAGTGGAGCGTCCACCTGCTTGTCCAGTAGCTTAGTAGCAGGGCAGGCTTAATGGTGTTGAAAGGGCTTGAGAAGTCGAAGAATGCTGCCTGCCTCCAGGTGAGAATAAGCCCTGTGCAGCAGGTAGATGATGGCGTCTTCCACTCCAATGTGGGGCTGGTAGGCGAACTGCAGACGGTCCAGTGATGGTTGGACTAGTGCACGGATGTGCTTCAGGACTTGCCTCTCCAGCGACTTCATCACATGTGAGGTCAACGCCACCGGTCTGTAGTCACTGTGCTGCTTGGGTGTCTTCTTCTTGGGACAGGAACCAGGCATGATGTTTTCCACAGGACAGGGACCATCATCGTGCTCAGGCTCAGGTTGAAGCTGGAAGACGCCGCACAGCTGAGTCACACACACCTTGAGCACTCTGGGGCTGAGGCCGTCAGGCCCCGCGGCCTTGCCTGGGCGTAGTCTGCCGAGTTCACATCTCACCTCCTCCGCCGTGATGGTGATTGGCCCTGGAGAGAGGAGAGGAGAGGGGAGGAGAGGGGGAGGAGAGGAGCGGGGAGGAGAGGGGGGAGAGATGGGGGGGGGTGAGGGAGAGGGGAGGGAGGGGGGAGAGGGTCACAGGAGGAGCTGGGGGGAGGGTGGAGAGGAGCCACATCGTCAAACCTGTTGAAGAACAGGTTTAACTCATTGGCCTCATCCAGGTTTCCCTCCCTCCCCTGGATGGTCTTAGCTCCATGGCCAGTGATGGTTCTCATGCCACTCCACACCTCCCTGAGGTTCTTCTGTTGGAGCTTCCCCTCGAGCTTTCTTCTGTAGCTCTCCTTGCCCTCTGTGATCTTCTCCCTCAGTTCTCTCTGCACCTTCATCATCTCCTCCTTGTCTCCACTCCTGAAGGCCGCTTTCTTCCTGTTCAGTGACGCCTTGATGTGCACAGTCTTAGTCGGGATCACACAGTCCGTGCAGAAGTGTACATCGTCCGTTATGCAGCCTGTGAGTCCGTCTATGTCCTGCCCATGTCCATCACAGAGAACATCCCAGTCTGTCAGCTCAAAACACCCCTGGAGAGCCTCCTCCGCATCCTGAGACCACCCCCGTACAGTTCTGGTGACCACTGGTTGCCTCTGAACCGCAGGTTTATAGAGGGGCCTCAGGTAGACCAGGTTGTGGTCTGATCTGCCCAGAGGGGGGAGAGCTGTGGAGCTGTATGCCTCCTTAACATTGGCATACAGCAGCTCCAGTGTTTTATTTTCCCTGGTCTTGCAGTCCACAAACTGTTTGAATGTGGGCAGGGTTGATGTCAGAGTGACATGGTTAAAATCACCAATCACACGGTACATTGTGTTAAACATGACTAAACTAAAGCGCGTTAAGTGAAAGCGAAGAATTTGCACTCAATTTCACAATTTGCCAAGTGCTAAAAGTGTTGAGCACATAACCGGTTCACCGATTCACTGAGATCAGTCACTTCCAGCCCGTACAATAACCATGGATGTATGGATTATTGATGTTTGTTTACATGTATGCTTTACGCTCGCGTCACGGGTTCAAAGTTCAGGGAGAGTTTTGGTTTTGAGAGTCTGGGATTACGGGTTCAAAATTGTGGCACTACACACACGACAGGAACAAAGTTGATGTTGTTGTGTGTGTGGTCAGGATTTCAACCTCGTATGCGATTTCTACAATCTTGTCTGTCTGTCCCCAGCATAACATGACTCAATTTGGTTGTGTCAGCACACAATTTGACACAATTTTGACTGGTCTATTGCCTCAGAACTCCGTATATTTTATACTGGTATACATTCATTTATCTCAATGCAATGCCTGCTTCATAAAATAATAACACGACCAAACTCAACGTTGAAATGCTTAGAATGCATCTCTCCCTCGCTCTCTCCCCTTCCCTCTGTCCCTCTTCCTCTCTCTTCCTCTCTCTCTCTCTCTCTCTCTCAACTTTCTTCCATCCATTTGTTTAAACCTCTGTCGTCCATTCATTGACACGATAGTAGTACAGTATATATCTGTCCTCCTCCTCAACCTCATCCTCAAAATGCTGCTGACACCACAAGTGGGCGGTGGTGGGGGGGAAAAAACGGTAACGCAAAAGTCAAACGGTATGCAGCATACACAATGCTCACCAAAGCCTCTCACTGTAATTAGCACACAAACGAGGAGAGGGAGGAGAGGGAGGGGGGGTGTGGTTGTGGGGGGGGGGGTGTGGTGACGGTTTGGGGGAGTGGCGACGGAGATTAGAAAATTACACCGTCAGATTATGGGCTGTAATCGAGGCTTTATCTGAAGCGAGAGCGCAAATTAAATTACCGATCATTAGCTTTTGTGAGTTGAGAAACGGAGGGGCGAGGGGGGGGGGGGGTGAATGGAGGGGATGGTGGTGGGGGGGCGGGGGGGGAATGCAGGGCTGATGGCGTTCAGAGTAGAAACTCGTGTATCGGTGGTTCTGCAAGCAGAGGACCGCTGGAACGAGCGAATTCCGTGAACAAACTGGGGGCGGGGCTGCAGTGCCTCAGCCAATCAAACGGATCTGCATCGGGGGGGGGTCGAGCACGGCAGGTCAACGTGACCCCGCCGTTTGGGAGTAACGGACGGGCGCGGCCTCGCGTTGATCCATTCATTCCACTCATTTATTTCACGTTTGACATTCATCACGTCCGTGCATCTGATCCTCAAATAAGAAATAAAAAAACATGTCTCTCAGAAGAGAATTTCAGATGGGCTTGCAGATTAGCTGGAAGGACAGGTTGTTCTCCCAGGGATTCTATAAAGATTCTCCAGGCTGTCCTCTGCTAATATAATTACAAATAGGAAAGAAAAAAAAAGGAGATGAATTGAATGACTCTTTGAATACGACCTCCGTATTTCGGAGGGAAACGTGCAACAGAGGGTATGAAAGTGTTCCGCGGCGATCGACAGAGCTGTGCTTTACGGTCGGCGATCGCTTCCAATACGTCGCCCGCTTGTAGTTAATTAGTTTGCTTTATATTATGTGTCGACCTTTTATGCGTTTTAGTGGCGAACACTCGCTCCTGTCCCCCGGGGGGCTGGTTGTTCCACCGAGGGGAAAGTTCTGACGAAGAAAAGGTGCACGTGAAAGCGAAGACAGATCTAAATGCCATTTAGTTTTTATGAAGGTGCGGTAATGTGCTCCCCGCGATAGGCTGCTGATGCCGGGGAATCAAGCGAGCGTGAAACGCCCCCGTGTCGTGGCTCCAGCGTGATTAAGGATGCAATATGCTCGCCGTTCAATTGAAGGCGAGGCGACGGCCATTTTTTAAAGCATCATATAATAACATCGTCAAATGGACTAATCACGCAACGGTTATTAAAAAGAATGTGTTCTTTTGCATGTCCTTCAGTGTGTTTATTGTGCGGCGAAGAATTGACGCAATGATGTTGCTATGATATTGTTATCATATTTAATCCATTAAATGTAATATATTGATGTAAAGTCAATCACCGTAATTGTCATGCTGTCTGGACGGCAAAAAGTAACCACATCGCATTAATTAACTTAGTGTAGTTAATAGTTATATGACAGTTGAATGTTAAACTGACATAAAGTAAGTTAACTCAGTCACAGTAGTTTATGTATTGCAGTCAAATAAAACATGAGAGGCTGTAACCTTGAGGAAATGGTTTTTACGTTTCACACAAACGACCGGCGACGGCTTCCCTGAGAAAATAGGATTGCAGTCACACGTCGGGATCCAGCGAGCGCAATATTCAGCTGTTGTGTTGTTGTGTTGTCGGGAGACGAAAGTGAACGCCTGCTTCAATATCATTTACATGGCTCTGCCTCTTCGCTCGACTTCCCCACTTTGTAGTTCTCACACTGAGAGCAGAACAAACACACACACACACACACACACACACACACACACACACACACACACACACACACACACAGAACACAATATATTGGTCTATCTCTCAATTCAATTTCAATTTCAATTTAAAGAGCTTTATTGGCAAGGGAGTGGTAAATACAATCAAATGTATAAATATGAGTTTCTAAAGTATACTTATAAAGAACTAAATATATACAGGTAATTAAGTCAACTTATATAAAAAATATATCATATAAAATATATATATATAAAAAAATACAAAAAATACAAAAAGACAAATAAGACAAAAAATACAAAAAAAATACAAAAAGAAAATACAATAAAAAAGAAAAAAATTATATAATATTAAAAAAAATATAATAATAAATATATAAATAATATACATTAAACTATACAATATAAAAAAAATATTATAATAATAATATTGTGCCTCACTTCCACTTTTATCCATCCATCTTTCTCTCTGTCCTCTCTATCTGTCTCTCCCTATCTGTCTCCCTCTGTCCCTCTCTCTGTCTCTCTATCTGTCCCTCCCTATCTGTCTCCCTCTGTCCCTCTCTCTGTCTCTCTATCTGTCCCTCCCTATCTGTCTCCCTCTGTCCCTCTCTCTGTCTCTCTATCTGTCCCTCCCTATCTGTCTCCCTCTGTCCCTCTCTCTGTCTCTCTATCTGGTCCCCTCCCTATCTGTCTCCCTCTGTCTCTCTCTGTCTCTCTAATCCGATCCTCCTATCTGTCTCCCTCTGTCCTCTCTCTGTCTTCTATCTGTCCTACTATCTGTCTCCCTTGTCCTCTCTCTGTCTTCTATGCTGTCTCTCCTATCATGTCTCCTTGTCCTCTCTCTGCTCTCTGATTGTCTCTCCCTATCGCTCCCTTGTCCCTCTCGCTGTTCTCCCTATCTGCCCTCTGTGCCCCTCTCTGTCTCTCTATCTCTCTCCCTATCTGTCTCCTCTGTCCTCTCTCTGTCTCCTCCTATAGCTCCTCTGTCCCTCTCCTGTCTCTCTATTTCCTCCTTTGCTCTCCCTCTTCTCTCTGCGTCCTGTCCCCTCTCTCTCTGTCTGTCTCTCTATCTGTCTCTCCCTACTGTCTCCCCTGTCCCTCTCTCTGTTCCTACTGTCCTCCATCTGTCTTCCCTGTGCCCTCTCTCTGTTCATCCTGTCACTCTCTCTCACTGTCTCTCTATCTGTCTCTCCCTATCTGTCTCCCTCTGTCCCTCTCTCTGTCTGTCTCTCTATCTGTCTCTCCCTATCTGTCTCCCTCTGTCCCTCTCTCTTTATCTCTCTGTCTCTCTGTCTCTCTCTCAGTCTATATCCCACTCTCTCCATGCCTCGCCTCCTTTTAAATAAAGACGCTCTGTTTATCGTAATCAGTCACCCCCCCCCCCCCATCACCCCCCCCCCCCCATCACCCCCCCCCCACCCCTGTAGTTGTTATTGGCGTTTTGTTTATAGTGTGTTTTTTTATGGATCTGCAGGGAGGGTTCAATTACCGCCCGCCGCTTTCAGCCAGTGACCTTGGGAACTCATTTACTCCATTGCAGTTAGGGATGGATTCAATGGGGAACACTACCACGCTAGAACGCGTCGTGTGTGTGTGTGTGTGTGTGTGTGTGTGTGTCTGTGTGTGTGTGTGTGTGTGTGTGTGTGTGTGTGTGTGTGTGTGTGTCTGTGTGTGTGTGTGTGTGCCGGTGTTGTGGTGGTTGATTCTATTTGAGGCGGTTGTGTGTGATGTCATACAGGTGTGTCGGAGAGAGAGAGCGTAAACCGCATACAACCGTAGTGGCGAGCGTAACATGAGCACGCCGCCGTTCGATCAATCAATTAGACGGAAGCCATTTTGTCCCCCTTTGGTTGTGTTGTTGTTTATGTTAATGTTCCCGCCTCCCGTGCAAATAATTAGCTTGTTTCTTTTTTCTTCACTCACGATTGTTCTGCAATTCTCCAGGTGCTCCATGCTTAATAGTACCCTCTCTCTTTCGCTCTCGCTCTCTCTCTCTCTCTCTCTCCTCTCTCTCTCTCTCTCTCTCTCTCTCTCTCTCCCATCTCTCTTTCTCCATCTCTCTCTCTCTCTCCATCTCTCTAGGTTGGTTCACACCAGCCAGCAGTCCTTCAGCAACACCAATCGATGGCCGTGTGAATTACCATGTTGTTGTTGTTGTTGTTGTTGTTGTTATTATGGAGGACTGGTTTGCATTTTCAATATAGTTAAGGTGATCAATGGAGAATTGTAGAAACGGCGGAGGTAGAAATGCTCAATACGTTGGAGTTCTTCTCTCACACTCTTTGCTGCAAAAACTATCAGAATAATTGCTTGATATATCAAATAGCAGGGGAATAGCATAGGGGCAGTATATTCCTTTACCTTCAATAAAGTAACAAATGATAAACAACCCATGTTGTGAATTGGATTTACATTTCCTTGGAGGCACATCACACACATTGATGTATCCAATACATGTACCAATACAGAGAAACCAGTCTGGATCGCCAGTCCCCCCCCAAGCCAAAACCCAAAACCCAATTCCTGCTATAGTTCATTTTTCCCATCAAAGTTTTCGGAGGGTGTGTGTGCGTGTGTGTGTGTGTGGGGGGGGTGTGTGGCGGTGGGAAGTTGAAGAGGAATTATGTATCCGGCGCGGGGAAGACATTGTCTCACGTCAAAATGTTTATTTGGGTTTTAGACGCAAGTGCATTCGAGGCGAGCTTCAAGCGAACGCTCAGAAAAACTTTCATTTGAAGGAAACGAAGAGAAAGAGGACGAGGAGAACACGCCAGCAGAGATGAAGGCCGATGCATTGTTCTCGCCCGAAAGG
>PIJE02001891.1:55000-82500 GCA_002895965.2 Coryphaenoides rupestris | reverse complement strand
AGCCAATGTGTCTGCTTTGCTTTGCTTACCCGCCTTGCATTTCCTGGTTGGCCAGCGACTAAATGTCTCTTCTTCATTTTCTGGAAGTGTCATGTTTTATTCATGGACGGGCCTTTGGCTCCCACCAGGCAGCTTTGTTAAATCTTCTGAGGAATGCCTTCGCCTCTCCTTCGCACAACTCATTTTCTGCCCTAACGGAACATATAATATGGACACGGAATGAAAGAAACTTCCCTTTCGGGCGAGAACAATGCATCGGCCTTCATCTCTGCTGGCGTGTTCTCCTCGTCCTCTTTCTCTTCGTTTCTTTCAAATGAAAGTTTTTCTGAGCGTTCGCTTGAAGCTCGCCTCGAATGCACTTGCGTCTAAAACCCAAATAAACATTTTGACGTGAGACAATGTCTTCCCCGCGCCGGATACATAATTCCTCTTCAACTTCCCACCGCCACACACCCCCCACACACACACACACCCTCCGAAAACTTTGATGGGAAAAATGAACTATAGCAGGAATTGGGTTTTGGGTTTTGGCTTGGGGGGGGACTGGCGATCCAGACTGGTTTCTCTGTATTGGTACATGTATTGGATACATCAATGTGTGTGATGTGCCTCCAAGGAAATGTAAATCCAATTCACAACATGGGTTGTTTATCTGTTACTTTATTGAAGGTAAAGGAATATACTGCCCCTATGCTATTCCCCTGCTATTTGATATATCAAGCAATTATTCTGATAGTTTTTGCAGCAAAGAGTGTGAGAGAAGAACTCCAACGTATTGAGCATTTCTACCTCCGCCGTTTCTACAATTCTCCATTGATCACCTTAACTATGTTGAAAATGCAAACCAGTCCTCCCATAATAACAACAACAACAACAACAACAACATGGTAATTCACACGGCCATCGATTGGTGTTGCTGAAGGACTGCTGGCTGGTGTGAACCAACCTAGAGAGATGGAGAGAGAGAGAGAGATGGAGAAAGAGAGATGGAGAGAGAGAGAGAGAGAGAGAGAGAGAGAGAGAGAGAGAGAGAGAGAGAGAGAGAGAGAGAGAGAGAGAGAGAGAGAGAGAGAGAGAGAGAGAGAGAAGAGAGAGAGAGAGAGAGAGAGGAGGAGAGAGAGAGAGAGTACATGAGAGTGGCCGGAGAGATATCAGAGTGATGAAGAAAAAAGAAACAAGCTAATTATTTGCACGGGAGGCGGGAACATTAACATAAACAACAACACAACCAAAGGGGGACAAAATGGCTTCCGTCTAATTGATTGATCGAACGGCGGCGTGCTCATGTTACGCTCGCCACTACGGTTGTATGCGGTTTACGCTCTCTCTCTCCGACACACCTGTATGAAATCACACACAACCGCCTCAAATAGACACCACACACACACACACACACACACACACACACACACACACAGACACACACACACACACACACACACACACACACGACGCGTTCTAGCGTGGTAGTGTTCCCCATTGAATCCATCCCTAACTGCAATGGAGTAAATGAGTTCCCAAGGTCACTGGCTGAAAGCGGCGGTGCGTGCGTGTGTGTTATGTGTGTGTGTGTGTGTGTGTGTGTGTGTGTGTGTGTGTGTGTGTGTGTGTGTGTGTGTGTGCATGGCGTGCGTGTGTGTGTGTGCGTGTGTTGTGTGTGCGCGTGTGTGTGTGTGTCTGTGTGCACGCCGTCCGTCTGTTTTATAAGGTGTGAGCGGGGAGACGGGCTGTGCCACTCTCTCCCCGCTAATAAAGCTTGACATTGAGCAATGTTGAAAGGTGAGCTTGAGCACACCCAGTGTCTCCATTCTCTCCTACTTTTCAGCGAATAACTGGAATAAGATGTTTTTCGCGGCATTGATTCCCCCCCCCCCCCCCCCCGGCCTCGAGAGAAAGACACGCTGGTCAAGATCCATCCATATTCAAAATAATCCTCTCCCTCATACGCTACACTCAAACAATATATTCTGGGTGTTTTTTCCCCCGTAGTTTAGAGTTTCGATGAATCAGTTTTATACGTTGTTTTGACAGCCTGCTCCTCCTCCTCCCCTCCGGTCCCCCCTCCTGTAGTGAGACACCGGAGGTTAGCTTCTGCACCTATTTTACAACTCCCTAAATACATGCACCAGACGGTGGGTATAACTACCCCCCCCCATCGCCTGCCTTCCCACTCATGTCCACTAAAATCTCAGTTTATCTAACTGGATAAAGCACTCCCCGGAGACGCACGTGCACGCACACACACACACACACACGCGCGCGCACACACGCACGCACACACCAAATGCACACACACACACACACACTAACTACGGTAAGAGTCGCTTTCTCGGCCCTCACACCCGTTCCCTTAAATCAACGCTAATGCTACATGACAAGCTTTCACAACTCCACACACACACACACACACACACTTCCATGACACAATCCACCACCCCCGTTCCTCTTCCTCCCCGGCAGGGTGGGCTGGTTTTGGGGTAGAGGGAGGAGTGAGGGGGGGTGGGGTGGGAGGGGGGGAGGCATAATAATAATCCAATCAGATAAATACAATGTTTGGAATTAAAACAAAAGAAGGGGACAGAGAGAGAGCGAGAGGGGAAGAGAGGGAGAGAAGAGGGATAGATGGGGAGAGAGAGAGAGAGAGAGAGAGAGAGAGAGAGAGAGAGAGAGAGAGAGAGGGGGGGAGAGGGAGTGAGGCGTGCGGCGTGCGTTTGATTGATGTGTCGCGGGGACATTAATCTTACTCCGTCAGCTACCCTGTGTGTGTGCCCGTCTGTTGTGCCACTCGCGGCGCATGGAGAAAGAGGGTCGTGCCCCCGCCCGCCCCCCCTTGCTTAAAGGGCAGGGAACCGGGAAATCCTCAGCCAGCCATCCAGCCAGCCAGCCAGCCAGCCAGCCAGCACACGGCAGGTAAGCAGGGACATTCAGAGTCCTGTTTCCTGGCGCCCGGGCCAAATCCAATTCATAAGCAGTTTCTGTGCTAGAATAAGACAAGATAAGATAAGATAACTTTTATTGATCCCGAAGGAAATTCTTGTGCCAGAGGTTGCATAGCAATAGAATACTAAACAAGAGAAATAAACAACAGAATAATACAAATAAAATCACAAATTTACAAATGTACAGTCATTCTAAGCCCAGGAGAAATATAAAAATAATAACAGTTTCCCGCCCTGGTTGGCTAACTTCCATCGCTTGAACTGTACAGGATGTCGGGGAGAGAAGCCATACACACATAGAAACATTTGGCATGCAGCGTGTACAGTGGGAGAGAATATGCACTGTGTGTGTGTGTGTGTGTGTGTGTGTGTGTGTGTGTGTGTGTGTGTGTGTGTGTGTGTGTGTGTGTGTGTGTGTGTGTGTGTGTGTGTGTGTGTGTGTGTGTGTGTGTGTGTGTGTGTGTGTGTGTGTGTGCAGCCCCAGCCCAGACATATGGTTGAGAGTGTTGGAGAGAGGGGAGGCGACAGAGATAAAGCAGCAACACATGGCGGAGAGAATCCCTCGATAGGTCTTTTTTTTTTTTTGTAATAATAAGCAGGGAAATCCCCCGGAATTCCCAGCAGGCTGAATTATCCGCACGCATCAATCTCTGCAAAAACGCTCCTAATATGTGGGAGGACGTGCCCGGGCTTCCAACGGCGCGTTCTAACCGCCATTATGTCCCCCCCCGCGTTGACGGCTGCTATTGACACGAGCTAGCGTCCCCCGGAAAACCAGCGAGCGTGGCGGAGCCCGGATCCACAAACATGCGCGTATGTTAGCAGACAGATATATTTTTTTTTTATGTCAATTCATTTTTGATGGGGCCGGGAACAGATCCGGTGCACGAGGCAAAATAAAATAACAAAACAACGACATGTTTCTGTGAAGATTGTGGCTCCTGGCACTGACCACGTTGAACACACACACACACAGTTCCTCTCTCACACTCTTCATCACGGTGTGGCGTTGACAGCTCGAGGAGGCTGGCTAGGAGATGGGTTTTTTTGGAGGCGGGGGGGGGGTTAGGGCAGGGCAGGGGCTGACGTTTGGCAGGGAGGCAAGCGGGGTCGCAGGTGATTTACAAATGGGAGAACGGAGGTCCGCGAAGAAGCAGATGGGGGTTACGGGTTATGGGTGGGGTTGCGTGGGTGGGGGTGGGGGGAGAGGGAGACAGAAGAGCCAAAACCTGGCTCGCTTGAAATGTTCTTGGTCTAATTTCCCAACCACCGGAACGCCGTGTAACTCATTTCCTCTGCTGCTGCTGCCAGCGCTCCGAGGCGTGGCTCCACAAAGCAATCCGGTGGAATTTAGGAAGGAGTAAAAAAACAAAAATACAAAAAGTGTCTTACATTGTTTTTGTCCCCCTCCGTTTTCTCACTATTACTTCCCGGGGTGTTTCCGTTTTGTTATATTTCATTACATCTTTCTTCCTTTCTGTATTTTTGTGTTTTTTCGCTCGACTTTTTGCATCCCGGCGAGCGAGTGCCGCGTTCTCCTCCGCTCAGCCGATTCCCTGGGCTGTCCCCACCCGCCCCTCCCCGCCCTCCGTAAATGAAAAAGACATGGAGGTGGCTACTAGCGGAGCTCTCTCTCCACGCAAGCTTGGCCTTCATCAATCTCATGATGCCATGTATTTATATTCCCCCACCCCCCTTCTTTCCTCCGGACCCCCAGGGTCCCGGGACCCGGGTGGTGGCATGCAGCTAATCTCGCAGTGCACCGGCAGCCTCCCCCCTCGCGCCGCAGCCATCGCACGGCAGAACGCTTCCCAACACCTTTTCACTTCACTTCCTTGCACCTCTTGTCTCCTTTGCCTTTTCTCCCCACTTTCCAATTCACCTGCATTTTGGAGTCTCCGCGCCGCGCCGTGGTTTCCCGGGATCTGATCTGAAAACCCCCCCCCGGTTTTCCATAGTTTATTATATTTATTGCCCTTATGAGTTTCAGCAGCTGTCTACCTGTCGTCGTCCCTCCCCCCCCCCCCCACACACACACACACACACACCCTCACCCCCTCCCCCCTCCCCCCATGGCCTGGTGTTGTCTCTGCCAGTTTTAATGAGTGCTGGGTGGAAACGAAGCTCCCTAATGCACTTCTCTTCCGAAGAAGAGGAGGAGGAGGAGGAGGGGGGCCGGGGATGGAGAGGAGGAGGAGGAGGGGGGGGGCGGGGGGGGGGGGGGGGGGGAGGTAAGGCGGACACAGTCGAGGAAATCTAATTTACAGGTGGGAGATTGGAAAGAGAGGTGCACGCGCGCGCGCAAGGGTGGAGGAGGGCGCGTTTTTTGTTTGTGTGTGTATGCGTGGGTGTGCGTGCGTGTGTGTGTGCACGTGCATGTGCGCGTGTATGTCTGTGTACGTGTATGGGTGTGTGTGTGTGTGCGCGTGTGTGTGTGTGTTTTTGTGTACGTGTGTATGTATGTGTGTGTACGTGTGCGCATATGTGCGTGCGCGTGTGTATGTGCGTGCGTGCGCGTGTGTATGTGCGTGCGTGTGCACGTGCATGTGTGCGTGTATGTCTGTGTACGTGTATGGGTGTGTGTGTGCACGTGTGTGTGTGTGTGTTTCTGTGCACGTGTGTATGTGTGTGCATGTGAGTGTGTGTGTGTGTGTGTGTGTGTGTGTTTGCAGGCATTGTGCGTGCATTTCGCCCCCGTTTGCCAGTTCTGTGCTTGTGTTAGTGCCCGGAGATAAAAGATTATATGTCCCTAAATGACTTTGGCTTGGGCTTTACCAGCTCAGGAAGTGCCTGCTAAGCAATGGCCCCTCATTAGCATACAGATCAGCAGGCACTTTAAGTGTTTGTAAAGTATAATTCACTGTGGCACGGCCGAGCCCATAAAAGGAACGTCCTTCCCTCTGCAACGCGCCCCGCGGCACCGCGTATCCCTCCGCCGGTTTTATGAGCCGAACGCTTGGTTGGAAGTCGATGCATGGGAGCAGCCGTCAGGCACGAGTTGACGGGAGGATGAATCTGTCATTTAGGGCATACTACAACGTAGGGCAACACTCGACACTGTATCAATCATATCGATATTGTGATATGAGGCAAGATATCATCTTCTGAGTTTGGACATGGTTGTATTACAAATACATTTACATTTACATTTAGGGCATTTGGCAGACGCTTTTATCCAAAGCGACTTACAAAGAGTACATTTGTTGAAGGAGAGGCAGCAATATATCACTGTGGTACCTGAAGATAAGAATAGAGCTGTTTTCCAGCATTCCTATTTACGAGACGAATAGAACGAGTTTCATAATTGCCAAGTTGCCTGCATAAGTAGCTGGGCAGGCGTGCAATTCTAAGCATGATACAACATCTGAGAACGAACAACAATGCTAAGTGTCATTAATAAGTGTTAAGACATATAAACACGCAGGTTAGTGCTGGGGGGGGTTATGTAGAGTCCAGGTGAACTCTGAACAGGTGGGTCTTGAGTCTCTTGTGGAAGCTGGCGAGCGACTCGGCCGTCCTGACATGAACAAGGAGCTCATTCCACCACTGCGGAGCCAGAACCGTGAAGAGTTGGGACTTGGAAGAGCGATGTTTGCCTGTTTTTAGTGAAGGTGGTACCAGTCGCTTGGCAGACGTTGCCGAGCGGAGCGCTCGGTCTGGGGCGTAGGGTCGGACTGACTATCCTGTTATGGCAGAAGTGCTGTCTTTCCCTGGTTTTAAAGGCTGCATGACAGCAAAGTGATCTAATCTTCTGAACTTGCCAGACTGTTTTAGTTCTATTATTTGCACTAATGCTCTTTCATTTGTCAAGTATGTAATCCACCCAGGAGCATACACAAATATTTGATATAGAATTTTTATTTGTGGAATTGCCAGAATCGTGCCATATAGTGTTATTGAGATATTAAATGACATCTATACTGCCCAGCCAGCCCCACTACAACACCAAGCACCAAGCACGTCTGTCTAAAGTGGGTACCGTCCGTCCGTCTGTGTGTCTGCAGGTTCACGGGTCCGAACCTTCCCTCGCCCATCATCAGCAGTAAGAACTGGCTCCGCCTCCACTTCTCCTCCGACGGGAACCACAAGTTGAGGGGATTCAGCGCCCAGTATCAAGGTGAGACCCTCGGCGGTGGGGTGGGGGGGGGGTTCATCGATCGACGGAGTGAGAGAAACAAGAGGGACAATGCATTTGGTTTGCAGGACGACGGACATGCAAACACGCACACTCGCTCACACACTCGCACACTCTCACGAACACACACACACACACACTAGGGCTGCCACAATTCGTCGACCTCAACGATAACTCTGATGCTTAAAATGCATTGACGTCGATATTTTGAATCAATGCATCCTTTTTTATGTGTATTAATTGTATTTGTATTACTAAATCACTATATGCGCTAAGCTTCAATCTATTAAAATGACTGTTGTAACTTCACATTCACTAGGGTTCTGTTCTGGCTCCTGTTATTGGTCGGTTCCGGTCAACTAAATGTCCTCGCCTGGGGATCAATATAAGTTTTATCTTATCTTAAAACCTACCGATTAAAAAAAAACCATTACAGCTGCAATGGTTTGCCACCGACGAAAAGCTTAAAAAATATGTCTTGGTGTAGGGAATGTCATATTATATATGCATATAGCTTTTTAATTATTGTTGAGTGACCAATATAATTAAAGGTTTTAGTTAAAGGAACATAGGGGATATCACAATGTCTTACATAAAACATTAAATGTTAAATTATGTATTTGATCTTCTCCTTTCTTTATCTCTTGCTCTCTGTTATCTGATTTAATTGTAATGCGCTTTTGGATGAAAATTAATCAGGTAGATCAATCGATCGATCGAAATAATCTATGCAGTATCCACTGGAAAAATAATTGTTAGTTGCAGACCTAACACATGCACGCGCGCATGGACACAACCACACACATACACAAACGCGCACACACACACACACACACACACACACACACACACACACACACACACACACACACACACACACACATGCACGGCTGTCTCCAGTCTCATTAGTCTAACTGGGCTGGAGGTCAGTGCTGGGAAGACATGCAGCACCGGGAGAAAAGGGATTAGGCCGTCTCCCTCAGACTCTCACCTCCAGCCACTCACCGCCCACTTCAAATGTGTGAGGGGAGAGAGAGAGAGAGAGAGAGAGAGAGAGAGAGAGAGAGAGAGAGAGAGAGAGAGAGAGAGAGAGAGAGAGAGAGAGAGAGAGAGAGAGAGAGAGAGACGGGGAGGGGGGTCTAGCTCCAGGCTCTGGCTCTCCTGGAGTATGCCAACCTGTGGATGCTAGAAGGGATATGATCGGGATACGATAGCACGCCTCATATATTTCACACGACATCCACCAAAAACACCAAGCTGAACAACATGACCCCATATTGCAATATAATATATTCGCTTTGGTTATGAAAACATGCTATTATTTTGTGTCTGTGTTGGGATGTGTTTCTTTTTGTTGTGGTGTTGAAAGAGGTATATACATATATATATATATATATACTGTAAATATGAGAGGGAGGGAGGAGAGAGAACGAGAGAGGAGGGAGAGAGGGGTAGACTAAGTAAAAAAAGAGAGGTGACGAGAGAGCCAGAGAGAGAGAGAGAGAGATATGTACAGTATGTGTGAAGCAATGAAAAGTATAGAGACAGGCACACAAAGAGAAATTGCGGGGGGTGGTGAGAGAGAGAGAGAGAGAGAGAGAGAGAGAGAGAGAGAGAGAGAGAGAGAGAGAGAGAGACAGGGAGAGAGACGCAGGGGCCAAGGTGCATTAAGGATAACTGGCTTCCACTGTTAGATAAATAACGCGCACGCTCAGGAGTAATATGGAGACGCGAGTGCGAACACCCTAATTAGATTACCCATTGAGAGCCGTCCAATGAAATAACCCCCTTCACCCAAACAGCCGCTCTGACTCCCTAAGCTCCGCGGTAATACCTAGCCTCTGCCAGACATCTCCAACCAGCAGATTGCCTCTCCTTTGTTTACTCCCCCTTTCCCACGAGCACGCGAGCAGGATTATGATTATTCACCAGAGAGTCAATTGGGTCTTTTCAATTGCACACACTCGACGTGCGTCAATCTGAAACACCATTTACTCGCCGTGTGTAAATAAATTGTATTTCAGATCCGTTTCTGTGTTGTTGTTGTTGTTGTTGTTGTCGTTGTTGTCGTTGTTGTTGTTGCTGGTGCCGCTCGCAAAAAAACAAAAACGGCACATTTCACAGAGAGCATACTTGTGAAGGACTTCCGTAGCGGGGCTTCCAACAGCATGCTAAATAAAGGACAGCACTGAGCCGGATTCAGACATCCCATATTCAGAGAGAGAGAGAGAGAGAGAGAGAGAGAGAGAGAGAGAGAGAGAGAGAGAGAGAGAGAGAGAGAGAGAGAGAGAGAGAGAGAGAGAGAGAGGTTGGTGTCTGCTGTTCATCCATTGTAACAAAGCAGATGGGGTGTATTTCACGAGGATGCGTGGCAGGTGTTTATGTGTGTACTCACAGTAGCTCATGTCACTTTTATTGGCTAATGTGCGTTTGGATCGGCAGTCTCTAATTATTTGACATTGCGGGGCTTATCTCCCTTTTCCCGCCTTTCCCCCGCGCGCCCCCCGCGGCTACGACTCGCTATTGCTTATCTCGTAATGCATCATCCGACTCCAATTGAAACTCCGTCATCGGGCGCTTTTGTGTGGGAATTAATTGCGGGGGGGAAAATGTTTATCAATTGCTGCCGAACCAGAAAAATATGTTTTTTTTTCAGACTTGCATCATGAAGTGAGGGAAGAAAAGTGATATATAAGAGAAAAAGATGAGAAAAGCAATCAATTATCGATGTAATCAATACGTGGTCTCACTATAATTGCCCCCACTGCTCACGTCCCCTGTGGTGTGTGTCACGTGTCTGCGTGGAGGATGTGGGCCTCACTGATTCTCGGTGTCCTGCTCTCTACAGTGAAGAAGATGACGGAGTTGAAGTCCAGAGGTGTGAAGATGCTTCCCAGCAAAGACAACCACCACAAGATATCCGTGTGTAAGTATCAACCGCTTTCCCTTAAGTTAACCGTTAACCGAAAAGACTCAAATGTGCTATTAAAAGATGGTTGAAAGTATGTGACCCCTTAAAATATATATATATATATATATATATATATATATATATGTTTTTGACAGTTTGTCGAGTTTTGTCATGTCGCCGACTGGCTTCGTGAAGCCTGTGTGAGCATCTGCCCCCAGCCGTTATTAAAGGGGAACTTTGACGATTTCTAACCGACTTTGGTATGTCATATGCAAATGAACTGGGTGATGAATGAGGTTGCTGGTTCGATCCCCGGGCTCCGCCTAACTACGTGTCGAGGTGTCCCTGAGCAAGACGCCACCTAACCCCTAACTGCTCCTGACGTGTTGGTTGTCACCTTGCATGGTTGGCACCGCCGTCGGTGTATGAATGGGTGAATGTGAGGCAATACTGTTAAGCGCTTTGGATAAAAGCAGCGCTATATAAATGCAATCCATTTACCTTAATAGCATATAACACCTTAATAGTATGTAATCACTGACAACCTCGCCGATTGAAGGTACCGGCGTGCAGCAATCTTAACGCTAAAGTAATGTGAACAAATTATGATGGTGTGATAAAAGGGTATTTGAAGGGTATTTGGATTTATTTTTACATGTGCAACGGCAGCAAAAACGACAACAGAACTTGAGGAATAGTTCTCTTTTAAAACCGATGGTTTTAATCGGTCAAAAATGAAATAGTCAGCGGTTAGTCGGTTAGTTGTAACATCCTTAGACTGCATAGGCTACCGTGCATCATTTTCCCAGTTACCGTTTCACTCCCTTCCAATAAAACATCATTCATTGTATTGTATCCCAGTTAACAGGAGCATGGCCCGACGACTACCTTCCCACAATTGTCCAATTCATGTTTTTTTTTTTCTATTATGGGTTTATATAATTTCAATTTTGCTGCTGCGCTACATTGTCCAGTTGGGGACGTGGAGGAGGGGGACAGTAGCGGACGTTTTCGGTAACAATGACAAATGAGCGGCCGGTGTTTGCCAAATCTCAGGCGGAGGGGTTGCAGCTTTTATTTAAAAATCTTCTGGCCGCCCATTTACCCATCCCTATCTCTCTCTCTCTCTCTCTCCTTTTTTTCTGGCTGCGAGTCAAAAGCACATAAAAACAGTTGTCTGTTATATTGTCTTTCTCCACTCCGCCGCAGAGAAACGAAACTACATCTAAAAAAAGAAACTACATCTATGCTGAACGTGCGTCATAAAAGCCAGGGTGGCCATCTTGTTTCATGGGCCGGGGAAACGCAGAGACAAAAATAGAACAAAAATGGCTGTAATTGTAATTGCTTGCCCTTTTCAAAGTGGCGAAGGGAAATCTCTCTCTCTCTCTCTCTCTCTCACTCCATATCTCTACTACCTTAACACTCTTATTACCAGCCGTCCTCTCTCCCTTTTTTCATGATCAATTTGTTCTCTGCTCTTTATCTACCTGTGCGCACGCGTGTGTGTGTGTGTGTGTGTGTGTGTGTGTGTGTGCGTGCGTGCGTGCGTGCGTGCGTGCGTGGAGCGCGGGGCGAGAGAGCAGTGGTGTCCAGGTGTGGACAGACGGTGTATAAATGGAGTAATTAGCTTCAGGACGTGTTGATCAGACGAGCGGCAGAGTCACCACACACATCCCCCCCGCACACTGCTGCCTCTGGACCCCTTTTTCAATTTACTTCCTCATCCTCTTCCTCTTATCTTCTAAACTCCCTCTCCGTCCTCCCATTGTATTATATATAAACACTATTTTCATTCTTTCATTTTCAGATTATCTCATATTGTAGGTAGGCCTATTTCTTTGTTTTTTTCTCCCTTTTGGGTTAGTCTCTCATATCTACTTTGCTTATTGCTTTGTTTTTTTCCCCACCCCTTTGTATTGCTGTTGTTATTCGCCACAAAGACTTTATTTATTTATAAAGACTTTATATTTTGCCCCGGTCCCCCGGCACCTCATCCGCGCTCTGCTCTTATTTAAACCGAGTCTCTTGGTGACCACGGCGTCGCTGACACCACCCCTCAACCCCCGAGCCTCATCTTTTATTCAGGAGTCTCCTGACAGCCGCGGGCGGGCGAGGTCACGGAGGGGGCCAATCAGCAGGTGTCAAAATGCCCTGGCACCGCCCGCCAGGTTATTGGCCCCGCCCTGTCTATCAGACCGCCTCGCACCGGTTGACCACTTGACCGCCGTTGTCATCTCAACTCCCCTGCAGTGTCACTGCAGAGGGAAGTGCACGGGAAATCCAAATTGACTACTTGGAGCAAAAAAATGAAAAGAAGTGACGCAGGGGAAATAATTAAACCATAAAGCATATTAAGGATCTTAATGGATTACATAAATGCTAATGACATTTGCTATAAAAACGTCCAGTATGGTTTATGTGTCAGAAAATGGGGTTCCGTTTATTGTATACACACTGAGGTTCTCTCACCGACCACCGTCGTTAAACTTAGATTGCTCATTTTAAAAAAATGAGGTATTGATTTTCTTTTTTCTTTGTCTTGCATCTCTGGTTAACTGTCCCTTCTCTCTATCTATCTCTGTCTCTCTCTCTCTCTCGCTGTTTCCCTCCCTCCCCCCTTGCTGTGTGTCCTGACCTCTGACCCAGTGTCTCAGATGGGCGTGGCGCAGGGACACAACATGTGTCCGGACCCGGGGATCCCGGACAGAGGGAAACGGAAAGGCGCGGACTTCAGGTGAGGAAGACGGGAGGGGGAACAACTCAATAATTTGCGGGCCACAATTTGAGACCGAGTGCTTGTTTGGGACGCTCAAGGGGCGGTCGAGGTTGACGCAGGTCAACAGTAGTCGCCGTGTCTCTGTCAAAACGCTCAAAATGTTTCTCTGTAGAGTGTCCAAAATGTGGCAAAATTGAATCCAACCAGTGTCAGTATGAATTGAATCCAATCCAGTTTCTGCTCCAGTTTCGGCAGAAATATATCCACATTGAAGCTTGGCGCCGCTAGAGTTAAAAACCACTACTCCAATGCTAATCCACTCCTTGCATCTATTTCCTATCCCATAGTCATCTGGGTAACCTTCACCCGTGGCATGGCATGGACCCAGGCCCCCGACGGAGGGACATGTACAAATGGTCCGCATATTGAATCGCTGCACACTAATAGACAGTGCCCTGTGGGATGTACACATTACAGATGGCCCCAAGAACCCCTCTGCTCTGTCAGAGCCATTTTCTGTACCAGTGGTCTTCCCTAACACAGACAAATGAGGATTGTGAGAATCCCAGCATAACCACCTCGGTATCCCACAATGCAACACGGTCTGGTAGACCACCTCGCTGCTACTTCTGGGAAATCGGGAAACATGAACTGGGGGTGGTTCGGGATAAACGAATCACACAAATGTCATCAATGCAGCATTGTTTAGATACAGTGTATATATAGTGTCTATATCCCATATACTTGAGTTATAATTCACATGGTTAGGGCTGGGCAATAACTCAATATTATCTTTTATTGTCTTTAAATTGTATTGTATAATCGTGAAATTAAGATATTGACTCATTGTGCTACACAGTTCTACAGTAAAAATGAATTACGATGAGAAGATTTGGCTTAATATTATTAAATATGAGTTATGAATCATCAGTGAGAAGGGAAAACTAGTTTTAATCCGATAACATTTTGTGTTTGCCTATGTGATGTTATCACCCTCAGTTAGACTGTTAATAATTTGAGAGAGAGAGAGAGAGAGAGAGAGAGACAGAGATATTTCACACAACATCCACCAAAAACACCGAGCTACAACCCAATATTTCAATGTAACTTAAGAAAGTTAAGTAACGTAATGCAGAGCAGAAACATTAGAGAGAATGGAGCATCTTCGGCTACCTACGGCGAGCAAGGTCGAAGGTTCGGTGACGAGAGTCCGACCCGGTTGTGTCCGTAAAAACCCCGCTTGCTCCCCCTGCAGCCGGGGGGCCACGGTGCACTTCTCCTGCGACGAGGGCTACGAGCTGCAGGGCTCCAAGAGCATCAGCTGCCTGCGGGTGACGGACAGCTACGTGGGATGGAGCGACGACCGGCCCATCTGCAGAGGTGCGGTAGCGACTAACGGCTTCCTTCCTCCCTCCCCGGACGTGCCACGTGTCTTCATCTTCATCTTCGTCAGTCGCCGTGTAACTCGTCTTACTATATTCGTGATAGAATCGCCCAAAAATGTGCCATTTCAGAAGTGGCTGGCCTGACTTTTTAGCGCCGGCCCCGGCCGCCCTTTCCCGCCCTCGGGGACTCGTGTTTGCTCTGTCTGTTAGCGATGATGGCGTCCCGGTTGGACACATTTGGACGCGTAATTCGACATTTTCCAGAACCATTTTGTGACTGGGGCGAAGTTACCAGTCATGCCCCCCCCCCTCTGCACCGTGTCCGTTATGTGCCTGCTGGCGAGGTTTTATTTTTTTGTAATGTTCTCTTTCCAGCTAACCGTTTGAGTCAGAGTGGATTCAGGTTTTGACTTGTAATTGACTGGCGTCCTGAGCCTCTGGCATTATATGCTATCCCTGAGGGGGGCACGTCAACACTAAACCACTGGTGGAAGTGAACGCAATGATGAGTTTGCAGTTTTAATTGCAAACGGCTCAGATATCTTCATCAATTGGCATCGATTTTATGTTGTTTTTCTTTTTGGCTGACGTGATTGAGTTTCTCAGCCATTTAGATGGACATTTGACGAAGGCGTGTGATTTCAAATGCATTTTATTTGTTTGCCGTCCCCCGGCTCCATTGTTAGTGGCTATATGCCTTTACGTCCGAGCATAATGCTCGCGAGGGAACCTCATTAAGTTGTTTACCGTCTGGTTCCAGCCCTTCTATCATCCCTCATTTTCCAGCCACAACATCTCCACAGAGTCGACGGAGATAAACAAGACCCAAAATAGGCGAACGCTGAAAAGGATTTATAATGAAAAGGAAATTATGACAGTGATAAGGCAATAAGCATATACAAGACACAGACGAGCACAAAGCAACAGTCGGACACAGACGCACACTCGCACAGAAAGAACTCGCGCACACACACACACACACACACAAACACACACACACACTTTTCAAATTGGGTTTGCTTTGGCATAGCGTCGGTATAGCTCGCGATACAGCGTTATCGTCATCATTCAGCAAGATTTGCCGACGCTGGCCCGAGTCATTAGGCTGTGTTTGGGTGCGAAGGCTTGTTTTTCAATCAGTCCGTCTTTTGCAAAAGTGACAAATGCGGCGCGGGGCTCGGCTGTTTGTCTTGTTCCATTGATTCGGCCGCGACTAAACGCTTGGTCATTACTCCAAAAGTGCCACGTAATTGTGATTTGCTTAGAGGTAACGTAAAAAATAAATAAAGGATAATTAAAAGCAAGAGTCGCTCGCTCTGCTGTTGGGCCGAGAATTGAATAACTCACAGAGTAAGTCGTCAGAAGCGCTTGCATACAGAAGTGTCATTGATATGCAACGGTATAATTCTATATATATAATTCTATATAATTCTTTGTTTCTTTTTTGTGTTTACGGTGATCCTATTGTGTGTTTGTGTTGCGTGTTGTATTGTTTGCAAGCAGTGAGAGAGATCACAAGTACAAGAGGCGTGCTAACAAACTGTTCATTTTGCGTCACTGTTCTGCCTTTTTAGTTTAGTTTTTGGTGTGTTCGTCATTGAATTTTCACATGAACATTAGACATAATAGTTCTTTGTTTCATCGAGGGCCCTGCGCCGCGTGGAATCCTGTCTTCACCGTCGTTTTATGTCCAGATCTCTGTCCTTTCTTCTGAGAGATGTATGTCAGCCGTTTTGTGCCATTTCCAGCACAACCCCCCCCCTGCTCATCGGTTTCCCTTAACAACCTGCTTCTGGACCAAGTTGTCTGATGAAATCACCTGGCCGTTTCATCTCCTTTATCGTGGCCTCTGGGAAGCGTCTCCTCGCCGCTCGGCTTAATGTGTTCGCAGAAATCCAGTTTTCCCGGGTCTCCCCCGTTCCTTGTCTTATGGAGTGATCCAATTAAGCCCAAATAGGATTATACCACTAAAGAAAATGAAGGGGGGGGGGGGAGGGGGCGGCCAAACAGAGGAATTATGGAGGTGGATGGATTGGATGCACGTCTTCTCGTTTTAAAGCCTCTTCTCTTCCGTCAGCCGGCTAGCATGACAACGACGCAACACATTTGGTGAATCGCAATTAGTGTAAGGGCTGCTGCCGGCGACTTCCGCGCTCACCCCGCTGTCCCCGCCCACCCCTCTCACCCCTCTCACCCCTCTCACCCCGGCACGACTTCTGCTCTCCCTCTTTCCTTTTGGTATAACGACACTATAACGGTGCTCTCGCTTGACAAGGACCGCTAATAAAGTCCACGCGTGATTAAAGGCAGCCTCACGCGGCGTGCCATTATTCATAGCGTAGCGTAGACCATTTCATATACTCCCGTCCTCATCGCCATTACATGCGGCGTACACGGGCCATCGCATGGAAATGTGGCTTAATTGCGCTGTGTCTTTGCTCTGTGTGTGGAGTCTCTGACTCATTGTCGCTGTGTGCCCCTCTGGTCACACTGCAGTAGCCCTGAGTAATGACACCAGACGGTGGATCAGTGTCAGTCTTAGTTAGCATCACGAAGAAGAAGAAGAATTAAGTGTGCGTGTGTGCGTGTGTGTGTGTGTGTGGGTGGTTTGTGTTGGGAACACACACACACACACACATAACAACCCTACTGGGCTTTCCACTCACTTTCTATTCGCAGCTAAGGTCACACACTTAAAATAATAACTTGAATGTTGCCCAAATTTCCCCCCAGAGTTTCCGTCACGGTCCAGCTGGGAGACCATCATTTGACTTGGGGTGGGGGGCCTGACCTTCTGACCTTTGGCCCTCAGGAAGTCAGGTCATGTGACTGCTCTTACAAGTCATTCGAGGAGATCAGAGTGTGTGTGTGTGTGTGTGTGTGTGTGTGTGTGTGTGTGTGTGTGTGGTCACTTACACTTACTGCTCATGTCGTCCGCTCCAATTGTCCCTCTTAGCTGAACTTTAAAGTGACACACACACACACACACACACACACACACACACACAATAAAGGTCTCTGACGAAAGACGTAAAGTGCTGCTTTAATTAAGATTTTCTTTTCAGGCATATTTTTACATAGCAGCTCAGCTTTTTGTAAAAAAGTCAAAGTATTGCTCAAGCGCTCAAGTAATTTAAAAGCAGTCACTATAGTAATACTTAAATGCACGGAATTTATGGATGACAGTTGATTTCTCATTGTTTTCCATCTTCGATTCAAGTCAGGTCTGGCAGACTCTGTCATTAGTTTCTCATTCAGAGGTGTATTAACGGCTGCACTCGGCCGCCGAATGAAGTGCTCTGAGGGTGCTTGAGCAGATTCAGTGTGAATGACACTAGGCCTAATGGTGGTTTGTAAAACCAAACACCGCTGTCCTCATCCTCCGGCTGCCGAGCGTCCTCAGAGGAGCTTAATGAATGGTGCAGAGTTGCGGGTGTGGGTTGTGTGTGTTTCAACTTTCCTTGTGCGCGAGATGAGGTCCTTCTATCTATAGACAGTGGTGGTGGTATAAGTACTCAACTCTTTTACTTAAAACTTATGTAAAAGTGGCAATGCCACACTGTGAAATACAATGTTCCAAGTTAAAGTTCTGAATTGGAAGTGTAACTGAAGTGAAAGTAGTTAAAAAATTATTGACATTAAAAGTACTCATTTTAATATTGGATTATTATTATTGTTATTGATCCATACATGTGTCCATCACTAGCGATATTATATATTACTTAACTTTACTTGCAATATTATAATGTATTTATTGTAGGGCCGGGACTTTAACGCGCTAATTACGATTAATTAATTACAGAAAAAATTTAATAATAAAATAATTAACGCATTTTAATCGCACTTTATTTCTGCACTCCAAACACCACGGAACGTTTCTCAGTGGACGAATTGGCGGCTCAAATATGGGCGGACCGGAAGAGACCGCGTTTGGACCGGAAGAGATCGCGTTTGGATCGCGTTTCTACCATTTTAGATGGTAGAAATGGTAGAGATGGCACTTTATGTTAAACTGTTGGTCTGTGTAGCTAAAATAAACAGGATTTTGCTGCTTAAACGTATGTATATGTATATGTCTATTCATTGATTCACTCGTATACCAAAATCCATTTGAATTGGAAAATGTTGCTTCTCGTGTCAAATATTGATATGCGATTAAAATGCGATTAATTACGATTAATTAATTACAAAGCCTCTAATTAATTAGATACATTTTTTTAATCGAGTCCCACCACTAATTTATTGATTACATTTTGTATTTTAATTTTAATCTGCAAATAAACTAGTAACTAAAGCTGTCAAAAAAAAAAGTATGAAAAGTATGAGAAGTATGAGAAATATGAAAATAGAAATACTCAAGTAAAGTACAAGTAGGCCTCTTTCAAATTTGGACTTAAGTACAGTACTTGAGTCAATGTACTGTGTTACATCCCACCACTACTTCTAGGTGCTTCTTGGTTTGATTCTGCAGGCTGGGGTACTTGGTGTCTGGTTGGGGAGACAGTGGAAGGTTGTACAGGGGTTTGGTCCTGCAGCTGTGGATGAAATCCCATATGTGACTAAGTTGGAATCCTCCAAACGTGTCCAGGAAACACATTTTTTGTTGATGCTGCTCCTTAAATCGGATTAACAACGTTATGGTAGGATCTTGCTTCTCAATCAAGATAATCCTGATTGCGAAACATGTTTTTTTTTTATTATTCCTCTTTCGTATGTACTTAGTTCACCAAAATCATGGCTTGTTCCATTCATGCAAAACCAAAGTGTATCACCAAAGATTGCTCTTCTAAGCCCTCTCCTAACTCCTTGATCACAACATGTCTTGCAGCACCCATGTGCGGAGGCCAACTGAGAGGTCCCAGCGGCGTCATCACCTCTCCAAACTATCCGGTCCAGTATGACAACAACGCCAACTGCACCTGGATCATCACCGCCACGGACATCACCAAGGTAACGCCCTTCAGTACATACACGACAATGGCCGGGCTATTGTCGACCGTTTCCGTTATAAGGCTTCCGAAACTCTAATCAATTCACAAATGAACAGAACCATTCTTTTTTATTTATTTAAATGTGGTACACAATCGGAAAACCATTTTTGTCAGCGGGGAAAGCGACTGAAGGTCCGGCCGTAATAACATAAAGGCGACGGTGTCTGGTGTCTCTTGAACTCATTGTGTAGCAGACAAAATGACAAAATACAAAAGGGTGGAGGTGCCGGTGGTGGTGGTGGTGGTGGTGGTGGTGATGGTGGTGGTGGTGGTGGTGGTGGGATCGAGGAGGGGAGGGGAGGGAGAAGGCAATAAACGAAAAACAAGGGGGAGACAAAAGAGGGTGACTGTGTGTCACCTGTGGGAGGGAGGAGGGAGAGAGGGAGAGGGGGAGAGAGAGAGAGAGAGGGATAGAGAGAGAGAGAGAGAGGCAGGCAATGAGGGGAGCGAGCAATAAAAGGGACATAAGAGAAATGGAGGAACTTTGAGGATATCATGATAGTGACAGAGCCACTCTGTTCAGACTGATGACTTTGGTGGCGTTGTCAAGGCCACGCGCCAAATATCCTCCCGTGAACTCAAAACAAAATGGTTTTACAAATCTGCTCTCTTATCACACCTCGGGTGAGTGAGGGACCGGCTATTTGGAGTGAGACACTGGGGCACGGAAGGCTATGGACGCACACGCACACACACACACACACACACACACACACACACACACACACACACACACACACACACACACACACCCATGGGGACACTTGGAGGGCAGCCTCCTAAAAAAAAAAGAAGATAGACAATGGGCCGTCTCTCAGTGTGTGTGTGTGTGTGTGTGTTGTGTGTGTGTGTGTGTGCGAGCGTCCCGCCCCCCGATGAAGATGGAGCACCTCGGTTCTCCTTTTTAGCGGCGGGCTAGCCTTCGTCCCCTCGCCCCGCTGCGTGTTAGCCCAGTCAGAGGTGATGCTCGGTCACGCTGAACATCAAGATGTGTGTGTGTGTGTGTGTGTGTGTGTGTGTGTGGTGTGTGTGTGTTGTGTGTTGTGTGGTTGGTGCTTGCTTTTTGAAGTACCTATGTATATATATATATATCCATCATTGTGTACCTACCCCAAGGTCACTTGACTTGTTTTTTTCCGTATTTATTTTGCGATTTAGTTCATCCATCCGCCGCAAAGATATCTGTGGTCTTCCGTATCAAAACGAGACACGAGCCCAGAAGGTAGCTAGAAATCCACATTTTGATTTGGTGTAGCGTCTTTTTTTTCTTTCTTTTTTCCTTTTAATATCTCATTTCCAACGGGGCTGTGGACCGTTACAGTCGGCAGATGACGGAGACGTTGGCTCGGCGCGCCGTTCGTCTGGCAATCTGCCCTCCGCTGACCCCCGCCGCCGTCTCCCACACCCCTCTGAACCTCACCAATTGTCATTAGCCACTGGGTTTAACATAGGACCCAATGCAATTTGCATTTATATAAGCTTTTTCATTAGGTGTCGCGCTGCCCGGACCGTCTGAAGAACATTAAGAATGTGTTAGAAGTTATCAGCGGCCGATTTGGAATGGAACAGATTGTGCCTTCCATTTTTTTTATTGTTTTCTCATTTTCCACTTATTTTTTTTGGGCCACGCTTTGTTTTTCATCAAGGTGTGTGGCGGAGGCGGCGGTAGACGCAACTCAAACTCTACAGCACTGTCTGTCTTTATTAGCGAGGTTCACACCTCTGAGGCGCTTTTCACACACGCCTTTCATTCCGATCCGATTCTATCTTGTGACGGACGTTTGTTGAAATGTTGTTTACTCTTCGCAGCCCAACAAAAGACCGAACAAAAGAACGGCTCGCCGTCAGTCGAAACCGTTATTACTTATTCGTATGTCCACCCTGTGGGCGGCCGCCGACCTTCAAAGTCATCACAGAGTTGAAAAAAAACAAATAGGATTCTCTCTTTTCAAGGTACCATGTGGGCAATCTCTCTGACCAATCAGATGCTCGATAGTCATTGGCATTTGGGTCAGAGATCAGAATCGGCAAAACGAAAGAGAAAAAACTAAAACAGTTGTTCTGGTCTCAACATACCTCAACGAAATTGGATAAACAAATTGAATGTCATCCAATCACAGACCCGACGATGCGAATCCAAGGACAATATATTGGAATTGAATCTGGATTCCTGCTGATTATTATTTTGCGTCTGCAAAGGGACAATAACCGAAATGACCTTAGCATTGAGCGTCGCCGGCTGTACCGGAAGAGATGTTTCCTGGGGTAGCTGATGGAACCGTCCGAACTGTCACCGGGGGTGGGGGGGGGGGGGGGGAGATTGATGGGAAGACAGAGGGAGAGAGGAGGGGGGGAGAGGGGAGTAGAAGAACGGAAAGGTGGGTAGGAGGGAGGGAAGGGGTCACCAACCCATCGCACCCAGCATCGGAGAAAGGGCATACAAAAAAAACGGTCCGTTGTTCCCGGTTGTCACAACCGCCGCCCGCTGCTTCTGCCGTCCGTCCAGGTGATCAAGCTGACGTTCGAGGACTTCGACCTGGAGCGCGGCTACGACACGCTGACGGTGGGCGACGGCGAGGTGGTGGGCGACCAGAAGACCGTCTTCCACGTGTAAGCAATCCCGAGGTTCCATGCGGTTCCTCCCTTCTCCTCCCTTGACCTCACGCTGGGCTTTTGTACCCTGTTCACACCTCTAATCCTTATCCTCCCTCTGCCTCCCTCCCTCCATCCCTCCCTCCATCTCGCTCTCTCTCTCCCTCCCTGTTCTCTCTGTTTTGTTCTTTCCTCGCCCTTTTGACACCTCGATGCTGATTCTTTTAACCCTTGACCCGTCTCTCCCAGAACACCTGAAAGTCCCCATATCAGGCACCGTAGAACATAAAAAAACAGAATCATGACCTATCAGCACTTCAGAACATACACTAAAACCCTCACCGAGCACACCGCATCGACAAATCTCTCATAGGTTTTTCTAGCAGATGCTCCATAACCTTTTGTGAGTATATTGTTCTGCATTAATTGCGCTGGAATTTATTGCCCTCGTAAAGTTTTATTGGTCAATTTACTTCACGTGAGGGGCTCTCTCTCACCCAGGTGGGATAGGCATGGAGAGTTGTCCTCTGAGCTTACTTTGTTGTTGCATGTGTACATAGACCTGCATGCGAGGTAAATCAATGTTTAAATATCAAAATCTTGTATATCTGTTTCATGTATACTTTTTAACAGTGTATTTGCAATTATGCAACTACTATTACTGCATCCGTCCATCTATTTAGCTAGTTTGGATGGATAGCTAACCTGTACCTGGCGAGATAACCTGTACCTGGCTAGATAACCTGTACCTGGTGAGCTAACCTGCTTGTCTTACCATCTTCAGACTTTCGGGAACATCCACTCCGGACTTGGTGGTCAGCACCAGCCACCAGATGTGGCTGAACTTCAAGACGGACGACACCAGTGGATCCCTGGGCTTCAAGGTGTCTTATGAAGGTAAGGGACGACCAGTGGGTTGGTGTGATATCCTCCCACTGCAGTTGAATGGTTGGTGAGTTCCATTTGTACTCGGAAGTCAGAATTCCCGCGTTCCAAGTCGGAAGATTCAGAGGGAACGCCCCCTGAAGTCGGGATTTCCAACTCGGAAAGTCGGAGGAATCTCACTCCGACTTCGAAATCCGCGATTTTCCGACTTGTTGTAATTGGAACGTGGTCAACTCGGGTGTGACGTCATTCCCAGCTCCGACTTCCGACTTCCGAGGTAAATGGAACGCAGCATTACACTCACAAAGTACAAATGCTTCTGCCTCATCAAGGACTGAGAAGTTGTTGATATACTCAAACAGTATTGCATTGAAACTGTTATATTTTGGTCCTTTGGCGGGTCGACGTCACCGACTCTATCGCTAAGAGCAACAAACCGTATCCACATCAAGCTGTAGCCTTGTGCTGTAGCCTCTGGTGTTAATCCCGGCGAGGGCTTACCTGAAGAGGTGCATTGTTTTCCCCCCGGGGAGGAACGCCCCCCCTTATCCCCCTTATGTGGATTTCTCGTGTTCGTTCACACAGAGGCTCACGGCCGTGTGCGCCGACGGCATTGGAACTGACAGCTCGAAATCCCACCTCACTCTAATGTAAACTCCTAAGCCACCCGCTGCCCCGTCGCTCTGTTTATCCGTCACAATGCGGCAGGAGGGAACGGGACGGCGTGTCAATCTGGCCGGGACGCTTCTTTTGTGTTGTGTGGCCAGGCGATATGCGATTAAAATGCGATTAATTACGATTAATTAATTACAAAGCCTCTAATTAATTAGATACATTTTTTTAATCGAGTCCCACCACTAATTTATTGATTACATTTTGTATTTTAATTTTAATCTGCAAATAAACTAGTAACTAAAGCTGTCAAAAAAAAAAGTATGAAAAGTATGAGAAGTATGAGAAATATGAAAATAGAAATACTCAAGTAAAGTACAAGTAGGCCTCTTTCAAATTTGGACTTAAGTACAGTACTTGAGTCAATGTACTGTGTTACATCCCACCACTACTTCTAGGTGCTTCTTGGTTTGATTCTGCAGGCTGGGGTACTTGGTGTCTGGTTGGGGAGACAGTGGAAGGTTGTACAGGGGTTTGGTCCTGCAGCTGTGGATGAAATCCCATATGTGACTAAGTTGGAATCCTCCAAACGTGTCCAGGAAACACATTTTTTGTTGATGCTGCTCCTTAAATCGGATTAACAACGTTATGGTAGGATCTTGCTTCTCAATCAAGATAATCCTGATTGCGAAACATGTTTTTTTTTTTTATTATTCCTCTTTCGTATGTACTTAGTTCACCAAAATCATGGCTTGTTCCATTCATGCAAAACCAAAGTGTATCACCAAAGATTGCTCTTCTAAGCCCTCTCCTAACTCCTTGATCACAACATGTCTTGCAGCACCCATGTGCGGAGGCCAACTGAGAGGTCCCAGCGGCGTCATCACCTCTCCAAACTATCCGGTCCAGTATGACAACAACGCCAACTGCACCTGGATCATCACCGCCACGGACATCACCAAGGTAACGCCCTTCAGGACATACACGACAATGGCCGGGCCATTGTTGACCGTTTCCGTTATAAGGCTTCCGAAACTCTAATCAGTTCACAAATGAACAGAACCATTCTTTTTTTATTTATTTAAATGTGGTACACAATCGGAAACCATTTTGTCAGCGGGGAAAGCGACTGAAGGTCCGGCCGTAATAACATAAAGGCGACGGTGTCTGGTGTCCCTTGAACTCATTGTGTAGCAGACAAAATGACAAAATACAAAAGGGTGGAGGTGCCGGTGGTGGTGGTGGTGGTGGTGGTGGAGGAGGAGGGGAGGGGAGGGAGAAGGCAATAAACGAAAAACAAGGGGGAGACAAAAGAGGGTGACTGTGTGTCACCTGTGGGAGGGAGGAGGGAGAGAGGGAGAGGGGGAGAGAGAGAGAGAGAGAGGGATAGAGAGAGAGAGAGAGAGGCAGGCAATGAGGGGAGCGAGCAATAAAAGGGACATAAGAGAAATGGAGGAACTTTGAGGATATCATGATAGTGACAGAGCCACTCTGTTCAGACTGATGACTTTGGTGGCGTTGTTCAAGGCCACTCGCCAAATATCCTCCCGTGAACTCAAAACAAAATGGTTTTACAAATCTGCTCTCTTATCACACCTCGGGTGAGTGAGGGACCGGCTATTTGGAGTGAGACACTGGGGCACGGAAGGCTATGGACGCACACGCACACACACACACACACACACACACACACACACACACACACACACACACACACACACACACACACCCATGGGGACACTTGGAGGGCAGCCTCCTAAAAAAAAAAGAAGATAGACAATGGCACATTGGGCCGTCTCTCAGTGTGTGTGTGTGTGTGTGTGTGTGTGTGTGTGTGTGTGTGCGAGCGTCCGCCCCCCCGATGAAGATGGAGCACCTCGGTTCTCCTTTTTAGCGGTGGGCTAGCCTTCGTCCCCTCGCCCCGCTGCGTGTTAGCCCAGTCAGAGGTGATGCTCGGTCACGCTGAACATCAAGATGTGTGTGTGTGTGTGTGTGTGTGTGTGTGTGTGTGTGTGTGTGTGTGTGTGTGTGTGTGTGTGGTTGGTGCTTGCTTTTTGAAGTACCTATGTATATATATATATATATATCCATCATTGTGTACCTACCCCAAGGTCACTTGACTTGTTTTTTTCCGTATTTATTTTGCGATTTAGTTCATCCATCCGCCGCAAAGATATCTGTGGTCTTCCGTATCAAAACGAGACACGAACACGAGCCCAGACGGTAGCTAGAAATCCACATTTTGATTTGGTGTAGCGTCTTTTTTTTCTTTCTTTTTTCCTTTTAATGTCTCATTTCCAACGGGGCTGTGGACCGTTACAGTCGGCAGATGACGGAGACGTTGGCTCGGCGCGCCGTTCGTCTGGCAATCTGCCCTCCGCTGACCCCCGCCGCCGTCTCCCACACCCCTCTGAACCTCACCAATTGTCATTAGCCACTGGGTTTAACATAGGACCCAATGCAATTTGCATTTATATAAGCTTTTTCATTAGGTGTCGCGCTGCCCGGACCGTCTGAAGAACATTAAGAATGTGTTAGAAGTTATCAGCGGCCGATTTGGAATGGAACAGATTGTGCCTTCCATTTTTTTTATTGTTTTCTCATTTTCCACTTATTTTTTTTGGGCCACGCTTTGTTTTTCATCAAGGTGTGTGGCGGAGGCAGCGGTAGACGCAACTCAAACTCTACAGCACTGTCTGTCTTTATTAGCGAGGTTTCACACCTCTGAGGCGCTTTTCACACACGCCTTTCATTCCGATCCGATTCTATCTCGTGACGGACGTTTGTTGAAATGTTGTTTACTCTTCGCAGCCCAACAAAAGACCGAACAAAAGAACGGCTCGCCGTCAGTCGAAACCGTTATTACTTATTCGTATGTCCACCCTGTGGGCGGCCGCCGACCTTCAAAGTCATCACAGAGCTGAAAAAAACAAATAGGATTCTCTCTTTTCAAGGTACCATGTGGGCAATCTCTCTGACCAATCAGATGCTCGATAGTCATTGGCATTTGGGTCAGAGATCAGAATCGGCAAAACGAAAAGAGAAAAAACTAAAACAGTTGTTCTGGTCTCAACATACCTCAACGAAATTGGATAAACAAATTGAATGTCATCCAATCACAGACCCGACGATGCGATCCAAGGACAATATATTGGAATTGAATCTGGATTCCTGCTGATTATTATTTTGCGTCTGCAAAGGGACAATAACCGAAATGACCTTAGCATTGAGCGTCGCCGGCTGTACCGGAAGAGATGTTTCCTGGGTAGCTGATGGAACCGTCCGAACTGTCACCGGGGGTGGGGGGGAAGAGAGACAGAGGGAGAGAGGAGGGGGGGAGAGGGGAGTAGAAGAACGGAAAGGTGGGTAGGAGGGAGGGAAGGGGTCACCAACCCATCGCACCCAGCATCGGAGAAAGGGCATACAAAAAAGACGGTCCGTTGTTCCCGGTTGTCACAACCGCCGCCCGCTGCTTCTGCCGTCCGTCCAGGTGATCAAGCTGACGTTCGAGGACTTCGACCTGGAGCGCGGCTACGACACGCTGACGGTGGGCGATGGCGAGGTGGTGGGCGACCAGAAGACCGTCTTCCACGTGTAAGCAATCCCGAGGTTCCATGCGGTTCCTCCCTTCTCCTCCCTTGACCTCACGCTGGGCTTTTGTACCCTGTTCACACCTCTAATCCTCATCCTCCCTCTGCCTCCCTCCCTCCATCCCTCCCTTCATCTCGCTCTCTCTCTCCCTCCCTGTTCTCTCTGTTTTGTTCTTTCCTCGCCCTTTCGACACCTCGATGCTGATTCTTTTAACCCTGGACCCGTCTCTCCCAGAACACCTGAAAGTCCCCATATCAGGCACCGTAGAACATAAAAAAACAGAATCATGACCTATCAGCACTTCAGAACATACACTAAAACCCTCACCGAGCACACCGCATCGACACAATCTCTCATAAGTTTTTCTAGCAGATGCTCCATAACCTTTTGTGAGTATATTGTTCTGCATTAATTGCGCTGGAATTTATTGCCCTCGTAAAGTTTTATTGGTCAATTTACTTCACGTGAGGGGCTCTCTCTCACCCAGGTGGGGATAGGCATGGGAGAGTTGTCCTTCTGAGCTTACTTTGTTGTTGCATGTGTACATAGACCTGCATGCGAGGTAAATCAATGTTTAAATATCAAAATCTTGTATATCTGTTTCATGTATACTTTTTTAACAGTGTATTTGCAATTATGCAACTACTATTACTGCATCCGTCCATCTATTTAGCTAGTTTGGATGGATAGCTAACCTGTACCTGGCGAGATAACCTGTACCTGGCTAGATAACCTGTACC